>JARHVA010000312.1:4452500-4542500 GCA_037957365.1 Torreya grandis | reverse complement strand
GTTAAAAAAATAGAGATAAAATTTTATTGGAATGAATTTAGTTTGTGCATCTTTCATCCACAATTAAGAGCAAGATAATTCAAAAATAAATTATTGTTTTATTTTTGATTTTATTTTCCATCTCATGGTTTTAACTAAGCAATAATCAAGGAAATAATCTAAAGTAGGTCTCACATCCTCTCCTATGGAACATACACTAGTCCCTCCTCTACCCATGAGTCCTTTGAGAATCCTATGTTCCCACACTTTTATTCTCAAGGAGATCCTTCCTTTATGGAAATATTGGACAATAAACCTATTTATCTCAATTACTACCTTAGTAATCAAGCAATATACATTCCTCCTTCCCCCCATACCCAAGATTCTCGATATTTATATGGGGTGCCTTTTGAGGGAACTGGGAAAAATAAAAGGCTTACCATGGCCATGGCATCTTTTCCATAGGCTCTATTCTATCTAGTTCTAATACTCAGGGGACTCAACCTTTAAAAAACCAACCACCTATAGTATCTACTAATTCTTCAACCTCTATTACTCAGGGTCAAAGTGTTTATACCACTCAACTTATACTACTCAATATATGGATCCATCATTGTCATTAGGGACCACTTAATTCCAATATTCCACACAATATAATATTACACTATAGGTCCCATAGTACATGGTGACATCTTATCCCATTATGTCCACTACGATTGGATATCATTCCTCACAACCCCTTTCTACCCCCTTTCAAAGTTATCAACCTCTTCAAAAAAATGTCTTAAAGAATGTGCCTCAGAGTAACACCCAAATAGACCTCATAAATGTCCTTATTAATAAGATGGATAATTTGAAAGCCTCCACCTCTAGACATAATACTATGCTCATATATGAGCAAATTTGTAATGAGCCTATCCACCCGTCTATTCCTATCTGACCGTATCCCTCATAGTGGGAACTTCCCAATTTTAATAAGTTTTAGGGCAAGGAAGATCCATAAAAACATATTATATCCTTTCAAAATGCATGTTACCTTATAACATATGATGATGCATTAATACTTAGGACATTTTACAAGTCTCTAATAGAAGCTACATTAGATTGGTATAGCTCCATCCCTCAGCATTCACTCTTTTCCTTTACAAAATTGGCCCAAATTTTCTTAGAACACTTCTCAATAAATATTGCTTGAAAAGTGAGTATCATAGATTTATACACCATTCAATAATCTGAAGATGAATCCATATTAGACTTTGTAGCTCTTTGGCATAACTTGATCAACTAGTTAACCTTTTCCTTGCCATAACCTGAATTAATTGAATAGTTTTCATGATCTTGTGCAAAACATATCTCATCCATGTTACAAATTCAAACCTTTAAATTTTTTTATAAATCCTTTACCATGGTACTTAAACTTTAAATTTGTGGCATTGAAGAGGGAAAAGTTAAGTTACATAATAAAAACTTCAAACCCAACCCCTTAAAAGGAAATAATAATAATCCTAAACCAAAAGTGGTAGTAAATGCTATAATTCTAAAAACTTCTTCCCATCTAACACCCAATCAATTAGGACCATCCAATTCTCAAACACAACCACCTAGGGGCCTTACTCATTTTTACTCTAAGAAATATACCCCTTTAGGAGAACCTTACACTTTTATATTGGATATACTCCTACAAACAAATGTTATTGAGCTCCCTCTAATTAGACTAGTTGATGATACGCATCCTAAACTCATTTGGTAAAAAGAAGATGATTTTTTCACCTATCATAGTGTAATAAAACATGACATAGAATGATTTCAATCCTTTAAATGGTTGGTAAAAGACCCCATTGATAAGGGGAACCTTTATTTGGACAATCAAAATGCTCCTCCCAACCAATATTTAGATATTTTTAGACAACCATTTCCAAACCATCCATCCAAATCAAACACAGTCCAAGCTAACCCTGGAGAAACAAAAAATTAGGATACACATATTATTGATAGAATACATGACCAATTATTACCTAAAGAAACTCCAAAACAATTTTTAGTCTTAGATCTCCTCACAGGAGATGATTTTGATGTAAGTCATCCTAAAATTATTGAGATAACTACCAAAACCTCCATATATCTCCCTGATCTCATTACATGGGATCGTTCACATGAGCCATCCCATTCATCTTCCTAAATTGAATCTCCTAAAAAATAAAATGAAACCAATCCTCAAGATGTCAGAGATAAACATATTGATACTTTTAGAGTCAAACATTCCACCCCTTTAATCTGTAGTGAAACTATTCATAATATGCATCAAGATCATAATATAATAGGATCTTATTAATTCACTCGATACCAAGACCCTTTGAAATCATCCTCTATCACAACACCTCCTTACCCCAAAACTACTAAAGGAAAGGGTAAAGCTCCTATCATCAATAGCTAGGAAAATTATCTTGGTATTCCCCCAAACAAAGCCTTAGCCTATCCTCAAGTCAAGGTCAATCTTTTTCAAACATCAAAAGACAAAAAACTTACTCCAAATTCCCCCTCTTTTCTCAACACATGAAAGAACAAAGGGATAACCCATTTTATATGATTTTCATCATCTATTTTAGGTCCTCATCCATCTTCCAAAGTGTCTGTCCCTATCATAGGTTCTTCTATTCAAATGTGTGGGAAAATATAAAGTCTCTCTCCATTATTAACCATGCCTGCATCCCAATATCCACCATATTCTAATAAAGTCCCATTAGATAAAATTAAAGAAAAGGTACCTAAGGTCATCCCTATCATGAAAGCTAAATTTCAAAACCAAATGATCAATACTCTACTAAAAGAGATGGTAAAACTTATTATAAGACCACAAAATTACCCTTTGAAAGGATCTTACATTGTAATCTTAAAAAAATTATTGGATACATCCTTCATCATGTTACCACCTATACAACCCATTAACCCTCACTTCTAAAGACCTATTTGGTATAGGAGTTGAGAGATATGTGAATATTATAGAGTGGTTAGACATGACATGGAAAATTATAATACCCTTAAGGCCTTGATCTAATAGATAGTCTAGTATGATGACTTATTAATTTATGATCTAAATGACAAGAATCCTAAGTAAAAGGTCACCATCCCAAATATTCCACCCATCCATAATCCTTATGATCATATAAGTGATGAAGAGTCAATGGCTTGTTTGAATCCCCCATTATTACACATTGATGTTGTCCATATAGTCACTCACTCTCAAAATCAAAATCCCAATAAAGCTAAGGTTTTAGTTATAAGAGCCTCTACTCCTAATAAATCTAAACCATCTAGACAAAATCCTAAAGTCTCTATCACAAGAACTAACCTGGCTGAATCTAAGGAGTTAGTAAAAATATCCATATTAAAATAACTCCACCAAATGCCTATAAAAATGTCATTATATGAACTTATCAAAAACTCTCCACATGATTGAAGAGTGATGATAGAAGCTCTCTAGGATATTGAAGTCTAGCTAGATGAGCTTCAACCATTGTCAACATATATAGGGGCTCTCCAAATGGTATCAGATGTTAGTGTCATTGATTATGAGGTCATTCCTTTATCACCTAAAGATCAAGATCCACCACTTTTCATCATAACTCAAATAAATCAAGCTCACATTAAAAGAGTTATGATCAATAATGGGGCCAGTATCAACATTATTTCTTCACATTTTTTCCAATAGTTACAACTACCAAAAACCATTGTTTCCTAATCCCCAAAAATTCTTCAAACATTCAATGACATAGTAGCACCCATAGTAGGGATGGTTGTCCTTCCTATTGGCATATATCCTCACACCCTCCATGAACTCTTCTATGCCATATAAGGGAAATTCTAATATAATAGTTTATTAGGACATCCATAGATTCATGCGATGTGATGTATCCCCTCCACCATCCATTAACACATTAAATTTGAAGATGAAGGCTAGGTCCATAGCATCCATGTTAATCCTTATCCCTTCAAATAATGCAACTGCATTTTTTAACCAGCCAATGTCATAATACCCTTGCCTAACATAATCCCATCTTCATCCTCTAATCAAGCCTTGACTAACATGACTATTCCCACTTTGAAATTACCAACTCATGAGTCCATTGATTCTATGATGAAACATATTTCAATGGGGGAATATTAGCTATTGACCCTTAAAATTTTACCCACTCTTATGGAATATGGTCATCCAAACAAGTAACCCATGTATCTACCCAACATAAGTGAGCTCATCCCATTTAGGCCACCATTCTTACATACCCAATTGATAAATGGTGGAATAAATCGAACCACCCCAGGGCCTGACATCAACACCAATGCTAAAACATTTACATATAATTTCTCATTTCTTAATAAACCCTAGTTCACATGAACCTACCTTTATCATTATGCTTGGAAGGGCTTTGCCATGGGTATTAATGAGCAGGGTCCTCACAACATCACATTAGGTGATTTTATAAAACCACAAAAAAATCATGGCTTAGGCTTTGAGAAAGATCCTAAATCCTCTCTTGAACCCAATCTTCTACCTTTTTTGGAAGAAAAAGAGCAATATTCATCATCTGATACCTCTTCCTTGACTAGTAACAATATATCCCTCCCTTTTGAGTTTTTTAAGTCAATTCAATCTCCATAGAACCCCTCATCTTTCACCATGGTGGTGAGACCTAAATTATCCCTTTATTATATCCTAAGTTAATAGGACATGATATGCTAACCATCCCTATTCTTAAGTGTCAAGATGATGAGTCTATCTTAACTCATCTAGGCACTGCAAACTCTTATCTACATAATTTTCTTTCATCTAAAACATCTAGTTTATTAAATAAATCCACTGTTGATATTAATATTAGGTCTCAAGAAACCTTGAGGATTGTTAAAGTTAGAAAAGCCTTAGATCCTTATGAAAACCAAGATTTTACCAATTTTTTATTAGACCATACCGAGGTATTTGTCTAGTCTTATAGAGATATGCCTGGTATTGACCCCACAATTGTTATCCATAATATCATCACTTTTATTGATGCTAACTAATAAAATAAAAGATTCATAAAATGTATTCCCATGTCACACTCTTAGTAAAAGAGGAGTTACATCACCTAATATTTGCTAACTTTATTCAACCCATCAATTATCCTTAATAAATGTCCAACATCATTCCAGTCACTAAGCCTATAAGGAGACTTCACATCTATATTAACTTTCATGATTTAAATTTTGCTTTCCCAAAAGATTATTTCCCTCTCCCTAACATTGACCAATTAGTGGACCTGAAAGTTGGCCATGACATGTTGTCCCTTATGGATGATTTTTTGGTTATAATCAAATACTTATTGCAGTAAAAGATCAACATAAAACTACATTTATTACTCCTTGGGGGATCATTTGCTACCATGTTATTCCCTTAGGCCTAAATAATGTAGGTTCCACCTATCATTAGGCCATGACTTATATATTTCATGACATAATCCAAAAATTTATTGAAGACTATGTAGATGACCTCTTTAGGAAGTCAAAATTCCATAAGGATCACTTATCCATACTTAAGGTTATCTTCGATCACCTACTCTAGTATCATGTGCCTCTAAAGCCAAAAAAGTGTATTTTTAGTGTCTTGATGGGTAAACTTCTAGGCTTCATTTTTTTTATTTGAATAATAGAAGTGGATCCCATTAAAATAAAGGCCATTATAGAAATGCCTCCTCCATCCAACCTTAAGCGACTTTGTAGATTACAAGGCAAGCTCCAGTCTATCCATCATTTTATATCCTAGCTCTCTAATTGATGTCAATCTTTCCACCATTTATTAAATAAGGATTTTTGCTTTGTATGGGATTCTAATTGTCAAAAAGCCTTTAATGCATGTAAATAATATCTTCTATCACCTCTAGTCCTCACTCCACCTAAGGAGGGGCAACATTTCTTCTTTTAAATCACAACTACAGACCATGCTTTAGGTTCTATGTTTGCCCATCAAAATGAGCATCATAAGGAATATGCTATTTATTATATAAGTCATACCCTCATAGAATATGAAACACATTATTTTCATTCCAAAAAAATAATGCCTAGCATTGGTCCTTATAGCCTCTAAGCTTCATCACTACCTACTAAACCATAAGATGTACATCATTACTACTACTGACCCCCTTAAGTTTATGCATTCTAAGCCTTATCAAAATCAAATAATGGTTAGATGGATCATGATTATAACTAAGTTTTATCTAGAATTTCTTCATCAAAAGTCTATTAAAGGATATATTATTACTGATCAGCTAGATGAAACACCACTTAGTGACAATTGACCAATAAATTATGAATTTCTTGATGAATCTATCACATTCACTTCCCAATTAGTCTTATAATATCAAATAATTCTATTATTTGATGGATCCAAATGTGAATGAGGAGGTGGGACAAGAATTATACTAATCCCTTCTCAAGGTATTCCCATACCTTTATATTTTAAATTAGAATTTGATTGCACCGATAACATGGATGAATATGAAGCATTGATTATAGGCCTCCAAACTACCCTTTCACTAGGAGTCAAATCCCTTAATATCTATGATGATTCTTAGCTAGTGGCTAATCAAATTATTGGTATATATCAATGCAAGAATCATATCCTCCAAAGATATAAGACCTTAACCAATAGACTTCTATCCATTTTAAAATGTTATGCTATCCAAACTACTCCTAGATCAACTAATAATTTTGTTGATAATATGGCATCTCTTGCCTCTTTTATCCCATCCTCATCTCAAGATTCTAAACTATTTATCCTTATCCATTGAGTTAACTAGTCTTCCTACATGAAAACTGATCTTTCATATATCAATAATATCAAATAAAACCTATAAGAGCCATGGTATGTATAAATATTTACTTATTTGTCTATAAGACTATCTCCTCCCCATCTATCCAAAGGTGCTAGGTGTGTCTTTCAATAGAAAGTTTCCTGCTATACTATACTGGTGGGTGTACTCTATAAGCATGGTTTTTATGGCATTATTCTTCATTGTCTCCAAAAGCATGAAGCTACCTTAGCTATCCAAGAAGTACGTAATGGGTCATATGGTGGACCCTTTAGTGGCCACATAATCACTAAAAGAATCTTACGTCTAGGTTATTATTGGCCACTCTAAATCAATATTGTTACACATATATTAAGAGGTGTGTAAAATGTTAGTAGCATGAAAACTTATCCCATGTCCCTAGTAATGTCTCTTAAGCAACAAGAGACTTATAGCCATTCTCCCAATGGGGGCTTGATCTTATAGTGAAAATCAACCCTAAGTCCTCTCAGCATCATGGCTTCATCATTGCTACTACAGAATACTTCAAGTGGGTGGAAGTTGTGTCACTTATCTCGACTAAGGTAGAAAATATTATGGAATTTATCCACCATCACATTATTTGTAATTTTGGAATTCCATATAAAATAATAACAAATAATGGAAAATATTTCAATAATAAGAAAGTCTAAGAAATATGTGACTCATTTAAAATTAGATTAAGTTTTTCCTCACCTTACTATCCTCAAGTCAATGGTCAAGTAGAAGCATATAATAAAACCCTAGTCAAAATCCCAACCAAATTCATCAATGAATCTAGGAAGGATTGGCATCTTTGTATCCCTTTCACCTTATGGGCATATCGAACTAGTATTCAAACCCCTACAAGTGCTACTCCCTTTTCCCTAGTCTATGGTATAGAAGCTATACTTCCTTTAGAAGTAAAAATTCCCTCTCTTTGTGTCTCCCTTAAAGACAAAATTTTTGACAGGGATTTTCATCAGGAGAATTTATCCAAACTTGAATTCTTAGATGAGCATCATATAATATCCCTCAATCACCTTCATATATATCAAGAATGTCTAAAATGAGCATATAATCAATATATAAGATAATGAGAATTTAACATTGGAGACCTTGCACTTAAGGAAAATCAACATATCATTGATATGGAATGAATTAAAAGGGGTAAATATGCTCCTAATTGGCTTGGACCATACATCATAACCCATAAGTATGGATCTGGGGCATATCATCTGGCCTCTCTTAATGGTAAAATAAAATGAGAACCTCTTAATGCATTGAATTTGCATCATTTCTATAGTTAATAGATCTTGGCTCATCTTGGTTAGCTTATCTTAAATATTATCATATACTCCTATCCTAAAATAAAAAATAATGATATGAGAGTTATGTGTGTCATCTGATAGTCACTATAATTATAACCTTGAATATGAATACCCTGGCTCTATTCATAGCATCCTCTCATGGATACATTTTCACCTATAATGGGAGAAACCATAGATCATTATTTCCATTATTTTTTAAAGGCCATTAATTTTCCAAGATAACATAATCACCTCATATAATGAACTCATGGAAACTATCCTAAGGTATCTTTTTATGCCAACTTGCATTACTATCTTTGGGATCCAAAATCAAGTAAGTAGTGAAAATCAAAAGTATCAAAATGGGTTAAATAAATAGATAGATACCTCAAAGGATAACTATAATTCAAGGAAACTAATAAATTGATCCCTTAAAGGATAGTTATGGAAAAACATCATAATGTAGACCACTCCCTTGAAGGATGGTTACCAAGCATAAAATTTCCTGCATTGATCAATTTTCAAATTATGCCACTTAAAAGCCTTAAAAAGAAACAAAACCATAAAATAAATCATCAAAAGCAATGTCCCAAAAAAGCTTCCTATATTGGTCAAATTTTTAATTATAGACTTCTTGTATTGATTAGTCTACCCATTGGCATAAACTTGATCCCTGAAAGATAAATCCTAATTTTAAAACATGGTATAAAGAAGTTATCTCTAAAGTAATCCATCCCCCATCCCACCAAAAGCATATAATCCTAATAAGTAACTAAAGTCAAAGATCTATCTAACCTAGGTTATGTAAAAATATATTATCATCTAACTAAGGATGCATAGGCCATGTGTATGAGAGATTCTCTATTTGGTTATGGTCCAAGTTAGTGTTGAGCAAATCTATAATATATAATCACTAAAACCCATAAAATCACAACCATTAAACATTAAAATCTATCTATAATCCATTTATTAAAAACATAACTCATGATATAAAATGACCCATAACATGTGAAATCCATAATCAATAGTCCATAAACATCCACAACATATATAATAACAATGATCAAAATTAAAATACATAACATCTAATCTATAATCTATCACATCACATCATCAATAAAAACAAAACATATCTATAGACATCAGTAAATCCATAAATAAATATATATGATCCATCCATAAACTATATATATATATATTAAAATGGAACTCTTAGCCCATACATATTAGGACTTGTTCCAAAGTCTTAACATTAGGTTAGATTTTTTGGTAGGTTAATAAATATTATTGTAAATGGGGCATGCATCTTTTAGTAAAGAAACCCGTTAAAATAAAGTTACTTAGTTTAATTTTAGGTAGTTTTCATGTTTCATATTTATTAATTAAAAAATACCTTACGGGTTGATTTGCCATAAATAGTTGGTTATAGGATTAGTTGTTTTTACCGGTCATTGGTAGAATTTATATAAATCAATGTTTGCAATGTAAAAGGGTTAATGGAGTAAAGGCACCCTTATGTACTTGTTTTTTGAATATTAATAAAATACTTGTGCACTCACACTAAGTGGGGACAAGGTTTAAACTATTAAGTTCAAGGAGTTATTAGTGGTATCAGAGCATGGTTTTATCCAGCATGGTGAAATTTGGGAGTATTGGTGAATTTGAAAGGAAGGCAAGGTGAAAATTCAAATTCAAATGAAATCAATTGGCATGAAATAAGGTATTCCATATAATGAAAATATTTTATTGGTTTAAATGTTTGAAAAATTATTAATTTTTTTTAATTTTTCAAATAATTTTTACATTTAAACCTGTGTATTTTCCATATACCACAATCTGGTCATTATGGACATTTGATACTCCATTTTATTATGTTCAAACTCCTCATTCAACATAAAAAAATAATTTTTTAGCATTTAAATGTTATTAAATTCATTATTTTTTTGAAAAAATGGACTTGTACGACCTATTTACTTGTGAAAAATCTCTGTAATTTCCATTCATGGCTGCCTTGGTTATTTAAATTCATTCCCAGTCCTCTTAAAATCTAAAACACCTGCCAATCTTGATTAAAACCCTATTTTTCATTATCAAATGAAAATTTGGAAATTTTTTGGACTTGTACTACCAATGGTATGACCTTCCAATGCCCTAGCTGAGATTTGAATCCATTCCCTGCTAAAAATACCTTGAAAATTTGCCAAATCTCAATCAAAATCATTTTTATCCTACCTATATAGATTTATACAACCTCCTATAGATAGATAGGCGCAAAGAAATTACCTGGAGCAGCCATGGCATCCCAGGCAAACATGGCATAGGTATAAAACTGGGATTTTTTTTAATATCTCTAAAGTTTGGTTATCATAAATTTGCTATGAATGGATCCCACAGGAGGAAGCCTAAGTGAGAAGAATGAAAAAGGAAAAAGCTTGGATTTATTTACATATATGTAATTTTTTTAATTTTCCTTCATCCACAAAATCTAGAATAAGTAGAAATTTCTAAGTATCATATCTTGAAAGTTCTCTTAGAGCAATTGGTTGAAGTCATTTTGTAAGAAGTTTACAAAGGAGGAGGTCAAGGGTTCAGATCCCTTCTTTTTGAAAGAAGTTATTTTTTCTTTAGATTATACTTTTAAAAAAAGGAATATTCCCTTTTAAATCTAATTTTTGTATGCCTTGAAAGCCATGAAACACATACTTATTGTATTATGTTGTTTTTTTGAAAAAGGGGAATTAAAACTTTATTTCTTTTACAATGTTATGGTGATATAAGGGTGTAATTGGTGGAATAAGGTTGTAATTTGGTGAAATAAGGGTATAATCATTGATTTTTGGTGAGGTTAAGTGTAAAACCCATAAAAAATTCTTGTTTTTCTTTTTTTTTCTCTACATAGAGGTTAAGTGCAAAACCCTGTAGAAGTAGTGTCTTGTGCAGTGAGTGTGATATATGTTTCATATCTTTTACATTTTGTTACACTTTTCACTACTGCACTTGCTTTCATTTGAAGATGCTGAAAATTTAAAATTTGCTTTCAGATGGTGATAGATTAACAATTTCCAATTACTTAGATTGGAAATCATTGATGGAGGCTTCACTAGTTTTTAATAAATTATGGGATATTATCAAGAATGAAAATCCCACATTGCCAACAGAGTAGGCTAAATTAGATATATTCAATTTGCATGATTCTAAGGCCTTAGCTCTCATTAAATGTTTTTGTACTCATGATACTTATGTTCATATTGAAAATTATCCACATAGTTACACTGCATGGAAAACATTGTTAGATTTGTATGATAAGAAACCTAAGCATAAGAAGATAGATATTCATATGAAATTGTTTAATTTATCATTAGATGAAGATGGGGATATGGGAGAATATATGTCTAAGTTGAAAAATATCACTGCTAAGTACACTAAGGCTGGGTTTGGAAAACTAGATGATGACCTCATAGTTACTACTACTTTGAAAGGACTACCTGGGTCCTATAGTAATTTTGTTGAAATGTTGCATGTCTATGACAAGATCATAGGCATCACCTTTGATAAGTTGGCTGAGTTACTCATCCAACATGACCTCTCTCTACCCAAGAAATCCAAGAAAACTAAAGAAGCCCTTGTTTTAGAGTCAAAGCCTAGTTCATCTTCATCTAGGCATCAAAATAATAGAGGAAATAGTTATAGAGGGGGTCAAGGTTATAGAGGAGACAAATATCAAAATAGAGGTAGGGGTCATTCAAATAATCAACAATCTAACCAATCAAATTCACATGAAACAAGTGATCGAGGACATGGTCACAACTCATATAGGGGCAAAGGTTGAGGTAGATTTGACATTTAGTGTCATAGATGTGGAAAATTTGGTCACATTGCCTCATAATGTAGGATTCCTTTTGATGAAATTTAGAGGCCACAAAAAGTGACTAACTCTACTCAGTATGTTGATCATGACTATGATGAGTCCAGTAATGTTGCCCGTGAATCTGCATTTACTACTTTGGGGCACATTGATTATATTGAATATGTGGATAGAGATGAGCTCACAGATGTATGGGTTTTAGACACATGACATTTAGGAGAGATTTATTTTGGTCTTTTAAGGAAGCTTCTCTCTCTTCAATTTCCTTAGAAAATAAGTCTATGCATACACCACTAATACTTGGATCTATTCAGATTCTTCTTCTTAATGGGTCAATAAAATACTTGGAGGATGTTTGGTATGTTCCCACATTGAAGAAACACTTACTTTCTTTGGTAACTATTCAAAAGAAAGGTTATCAAATAGTGCTTGAAAATGGGCTCATTTACATCAATTCAGTGAAAGATGATTATAAAACAATGTATACAAGATATGGAGAAGGAAACTTGGTTAGATTGCATTATAAAGTACTTCCTCCCATTATAGAACTTGCAGTAGTTATTAACACAGGTAGAGGTACTATGTCTACACAACGGTTATGGCATCTCCAATATGGACATTTGAATATCCACTCTTTAGTGGATTTGCATAGATATGGCATGGTGAATGGGTTGCCCACATTTCAAAAAGATAGTATTCTTTGTGAGTCATGTGTTTTGGGCAAAAAAAATCAAGAAAAAATTCATAAACAATCATCTTGGAGAGCTAATAGATGTTTATAGTTAGGTCATAGTGATATATGTGACATGAAAAAGTCATCCATTAGTGGTTGTAGATACTTTGTCTTATTTATTGATGACTTTGTTCACATTTGGCCACTCTTAAATCAGATAATGGAGGTGAGTATACCTCAAATTAATTTTTAGATTATTGTTGATAACATGTAATTAATCGAAAATTTAGTAATGCTTATACTCCATAGCAAAATGGAGTATCTGAACGGATGAACAGAACTTTGAAGGGCACAACATGTGCCATGTTTCACTATAAACATCTTGATGATAAGTTTTGGGTAGAAGCCATTGGTACTGCAGTGTATTTGAGAAATAGGTCCCCCACAGTTGCACTTTTGGGACAAATTCCATATGAGGCATGGTATGGATTTAAACCAAAAGTTAAAGACTTGAAAGTGTTTAGATGTCTTTGTTTTGCTTTGGTTCCTATTAAACACAGAACTAAGTTGGAACCATGAAGCTGAAAATGCATCTTTCTTGGTTATTCTGAAGATAAAAAGGGGTTCCATTGCTTGCATATGATACAAGCAAATTCATAATGAGTCGAGATGTTATATTTGATGAGTTTGGGACTATGAACACTGTAGAGATTGATTCTCAACTTGATATATTAGAGAGGAAAAATACAAAAAGAAATAAGGGTTTGAATAATGGGGATAACTCTTCAAAGTTGTGGTATGAGACTCAAATTCCTTCATTTTCCTCTCCTTCATCTACAAGTTCACAGGTTGATGACTTAGAAATTTTTGAAAATTCTCTAAGTCCCCCTTCAAATGATGCACATGATGAGAATTCTAGATTCCCTAATTTGAATAATTTGAATAAGTATCCAAAATGGGCTCAAAGTACTTTTTTTGACTTGAAAATAGATGAAGTTGGTTTAATAGGGCCCCTGAATTCTCAAAAATAGGTAAACTATGCTATGGTTGTTACTACTTCTTCCACTGAGCCATCCACTTTTGAGGAGGCTTTTACTAAACATGTTTGGCAACAGGCAATGAAATGTGAGTATGATTCCATACTTAACAATAATACATGGGTTTTAGTTGATCCTCCTCCACATGTTAAACCCATAAGATGTAAATGGGTTTATAGGACTAAGTATAAATCAGATGGATCCATTAATAAACATAAGGCATGACTTGTTGCAAAAGGATATATGCAATAAGAAGGTATTGACTATGAGGAAACATTTGCACTAACTACCAAATGCACACTATTCATATGGTACTTGCCTTAGCAACACAAAATGGTTGGAAAGTACATCAATTGGATGTTAAAAGTGCTTTTTTAAATGGTGATTTATAGGAAGAAGTATATATGAAACAACCTTAGGGTTTTGAACAGGTGGGTGCTAAACACAAAGTGTGTAAATTGATAAAAGCTTTGTATGGGCTCAAACAGGCACCCAGGGCTTGGTATGAGAAAATGGATTCATACATGAAATCTATTGGTTTTAATTGCAATGAATCTGATGATACTCTCTATTTTCGAGTGCAAGGTAAGAAAATGGTGATACTTGTTCTCTATGTCGATGACTTGTTTATCACAGGTAATGATGAAAACTATAACAAGTCTATGAAGAAGGAATTAAAAGATGGGTTTGAGATGATAGATCTTGGACTTCTTCACTACTATCTAGGCATAGAGGTAATTCAAAAAGAGCATAGTATTTTTAATACACAAACTAGGTATATATCTAAGTTATTAGATAGGTTTGGCATGAGTGATTGCAAACCTGCCCTCACTCCCATGGAAAGTAGCTTGAAATTGTCTAAGGATGATACCAGTGCCTTTTTTTATGGCACCACATATAGACAATTGGTGGGAGGTTTGATATACTTGATGACTACCAAGCCTAATATTTCATTTTTAGTTGGAATTTTATCTAGGTTTATGCATAAGCCTAGAGAAATTCATTGGCATGCAGCAAAATGAGTACTTCATTACCTTCAGGGAACAAGAACATATGGCCTTGAATACCACCGTAACAAGAACTTCAAACTTGTTGGATATTGTGATGCATATTTTGGTAGATGTGGGGATGACAGAGTGTCAACCACAAGATACACTATGCATATGGGTTCAGCTACCATTACTTGGTGTTGTAAGAGGTAGGATACAGTGGCAAATTCATTAGTAGAATCAAAGTATATTTTATCATGGGATGCTTCTAGAGAAATTGTTTACCTTCATCGTATTCTTGAAGATCTTCAGGTTTCTCAGTTTACTCCTACATAGTTATACATTGATAATCAAAGTGAAATCAAGATGTCCAAGAATCCTATGTTTCATGCCAAAACAAAACATATGGATGTCAAATACCATTATGTATGAATGATGGTGGCAAAGAAAGCTCTTGATCCAATATATTTCCTAACTATTGATTAGACAACTGACATCTTCACAAAACCCCTTGACATAATCAAATTTGAAAAGTTTAGAAAAATGCTTGGTATGTGTCCAAAGACCTGAATTTGGATCATAGGGGGGTTTGTTAGGACTTGTTCCAAAGTCTTAACATTAGGTTAGATTTTTTGGTAGGTTAATAAATATTATTGTAAATGGGGCATGCATCTTTCAGTAAAGACACCCCCATAAAATAAAGTTAGTTTAATTTTAGGTAGTTTTCCTATTTCATATTTATTAATTATAACTACCTTATGGGTTGATTTCCCATAAATAGTTGGTTATAGGATTAGTTGCTTTTACTGGTCATTAGTAGAATCTATATAATTCAATGTTTGCAATGTAAAAGGGTTAACAGAGTAAAGGCACCCTTATGTACTTATTTTTTGAATATTAATAGAATACTTGTGCACTCGCACTAAGTGGGGACAAGGTTCAAACTATTTGGTTCAAGGAGTTATTAATACAATGTGATCTACTCTATGAACTCAATCCTGTTGAGGTGAATGCTATCACCTCCCTCATCATTTCCTCCTTGACTCACTGCATTCCCTCTAATGGTAGTACCCCTAGGAGTCCTCTAGGATTTTTTTTACCTAGACATGTATGAAGTAAATTGAGGAACATTTAGCAATTGCTTCTGTACTATCCTCTCATAGTATGACATCTCTATAATCATATCCCTTTACTATCATAGTGGTATCATATCCAAAGGAGTAGAACTAGATCTTGCAATATCTGAAGCTAACCTCTCTACCATAGTGGATCTCATCTGGTCATACTTTGCATGGTATCTATCTTTATCTTTTATAGCCTAGTCATGCTAGGTTATCATAATATCTAGATCACCTTGTAGTGTGGCAATCTAATCTTGTAAAGTACTATAGGCTACCCAAGCCTCCTATAACTTGGCCCTTAATGTATCCCTCTCAATAATAACTATAACCATGTCTATATGATTAGGTGTGGGGGCATCCTATATTGGTACATCTCCCATAGGTACATCAAGGGCATCCTACCCAACCTCTCATCTATCCTCACCCTTCCCTCATATCCTCAATAACTACCTCGTATCAAGGTCTCACTACTCTACCCTGTCTCCTCCCCATCTCTACTACAAACTAGACTACATAATCATCTGTATAACCAATATCATCCAGGTCACTAGCCATGGGCTCCTCTTATGGCCCCATCAAGACCACTATAGTATTTGGAGTAGGCTAGTCGAGCTCTATATCATCTTTCCTATATGCATGCATGGATAATTTGATATCTTATAGAAACTAAAACTGATGATGGACCCTGTAGACACCTAAAATTGGCCACTAATAACCTCCAACAAGGCTTTTGACCAATTTCCACCTAAAATGCATAATTTGGCCTGAAAATACTAAAACATGCTAAATGATGTGAAACTAACATATTCAAGTGCCAATTTTGGCCAAGGTATCATTAAATGGGGCAATGCAATTTATAGGCTGGCTAACTTTGATCAGATCATTTTGAGTCAAAATGCTAATTTTGCACCTAGGTGCTCTGGATTGTTTTTTCCTATCAAATATCTTACTCAAGACATGTGCCTTTTTTATTTTTTTTGGTAACATCCTAAATGGGAATACAAAGCTAATGCATTTGACATTGCCTTCCAATTCTAATCCAATCAAATTTTGGACCAATAATAAGGTATTCTAATCAATTTGAGTAATTTGTGCACAATGTGCTTAATCATGCTTAAGAGCTAATTAACCCAAATCAATGCATAATTAAGAATTCCAAGGAAAATGATTGAAAAATTGTTTTTAGAAATGAATATTGAATATCTGCATCATCAGGTGACCTCATTTCTTGGGAAGACATCCCTAGGCTATAAATGCCACAAATATCAAGATTCATGCCCTCTATGCCTCATCAATTCCTTCCATGATGTCTTTCATGCCTCTTAATTTCCCCTTATTCTAATGTCATGATGAGGATAATTACAAAATTAATTCCAAAAATTAAATTAATCCTCAACCACCCATCTAAATCTTAAGATGGATGGTTTAGGTTGATTATGATCAATCTCAAAAATCTATAAATAGAGAGGCCATAAACATCATTTCTAAGCTATTTTGGTGCAAATTTATAATGCACAAATCTCTTCAAGAAGACATTGTAAATAGTGTTACCATGCCAAATTGATTCCAAGCCAAGCCAAGCTACAAACCAAAGGTGTCAAGGAGAGATGGAGGTAGCCAAACTTCCATTGCCAAGGACTTCATGAGCATAAAATCGAGCAAGCCACTACTACAAAGACATTTGGATAATCCAAAGAAGGTGAAAGAATTCTTGAGTTTTATTCCTTAATTTCTAGTTGTGTTTGTCATTTTTTTTTGTTAACTAATCTCTCCCTAGTGTCTAGGCCTAGAGATGTTATGCTATTAGTGTGTTTTTTCATTTTATTTTCATTTAGAACTAACACCATACTAACCATCCTCTCTTAAGTCAAATTCCTTAGATCCCATATGGCATGCCCAATGGGACTAGATGTATCTCATACCTAAAGAAGATCATATTGAAACTTTACAATATTTATTTAGACCCTTAAAACTCTTATAAATTGATTTTATAACTTTATTTTGCCATTTTTTGTTTGCCATGGTTTTACACAGTAACCAACATTAGTAAGTAAGATCGACATTAGTTGTATATCTTAATCAATGTCAGTTAGCAAAATTAACATCAATTGTATACCTGTCATCAGTCACATCAGTGTAAATAATGTTGGTTCGATAAATGACTTCAGTTAGAAAATATAACCATCATCAATTATATAAACTGATGTTGGTCACTATGTTTTCCTTAAAACATAAACTTGAGAGCTATTTTTCTAAAGTTCATTATTTCAAACCAAAAAGAGATTCAAAGCTAAAGGACATGCTGATATTTTTGCTATAGGACCAAGCTTGAAATTTGCTAAAAACATGTTTTAAGTCACCTTTTGCATGTTTAAAAATAAATTAAGAACTTTGTTTTGGTGTTTAAAGAAAAATTTAGATATTTAGATGAATGTTTTCAAAGTTCACAATCTTAAGACCAAGGGGTCAAATGAACACCACCAAATCTTTCATTTGAGCTTAAAATTGAACATACTTATAAATTTTAGTTTTCAATAGTTATTTAATTAGATTTTGTTTTTCAAAAAGAGGAATGTTGTGTGTATGCTCTTCCATTTGTCCCCTTTAGGGAACCCTTGGAATCAAAAGTGCCATTCCTATTGCAAGTAGCCTAGTCCAAGGCTTAGAAAGAAAGTCATTTAAAGCACTCCCAAAAAACTCATCAAAGTTTAGGTGACCTTGAAAATGACCCTAAAGTCTTTCTACTTTCATGCTTTCTTTATTTTTATGCAAACTTGGTTTGCAAGGGGGACTTCATCACCTCCTGTGAGTTCTTTAGGGAAGCTTTGATATGAGGTTTCACCTCCCAACATTGACTTCATTTGGATCCTAATTAGAGTTTCACACAGGACGTAGTGGCACTTTGGACATTGCACTACACTAAGTGAATAATAGGATGTAGTGGTTGAAAAAAGGACTAGACCTCTTTGCAACAAGCCAAGTGACATAGACCCAAAATTCATGCTTTTCTTTTGCATTATTTGGCATGAAAGTCATTGTGTAATTGATTCCCCTAGATCATTAAAAAACTTGTTAGATTTTAAACAAATTCCAACTTACCATGGAAGTATTATTGGTGCAAGGTGCACCTCAAGGTCCATGTCATAGTACTATCATTTAAGAGAAGGGGGGGTGTAAAAACCCTACTATATAATGCACATTTACTTTTGGATGAACACTCAAAATCCTCTCAAATGATGTATATTGATGGATTCCAACAATACCAAGCAACCTTGTCAGTTTAGGATATAAGAGTAGTTAATTAGTTGGTCTTGTCCTAGATAAAAGTCTTGTTTAAAGTCAAAACTTGGTGTAAACAAAAAATCTAAACCAAACACATATTCCAAATTTTCATTTGAAAAAAGAGGCATTATGCTGCCCACATGAGATCATCAATTTGCCTTATTCAAAAGTTTATCAAAAGATTGAGAGTCATATCATCCACTTTGGCATAGTTATGCTACCCAATTGAGTCTAGACCTTTACCAAAGTTTTTTAAATCTTTCACTTATAATCTAAATTCAAAATTTCACCTTTATAATTTCATAAGGTTGATGTGTTAAGTGGGTTCACCATTTGCACTAAACTTGAGGGAACTTAGGTTCGATTTCTAATTTGGGTTGAAGGTTGTTTAAGACTCATAATAATTATAATAATTTGATAGACTTAAGCCATTTTATGCTAAAAATTTTCACTTTGAGTCTATGCACAACAACATTTTGAATCAAGAAAAGTAGTGTTATGATGTCAAAATTGTAGGAAAACATCTTTGCCTTAGAGAGTTTTTAAAAAAAACCTTTTTTTCACACCTTTTGGGTAGTATAGCATTGTTACACTACCCAAAACATTTCAAATATTGTTTCATATACCTTATTACATATAGTTCCAAACTTGTTCCTACATTTTCAGACCAATCCAAGTGAACTTTTATGATTTTTTGTCCAAAATAGTTATACTGTTCACTTTTGTCTAGCTTGATTGTCAAAAGAAACAAGTTTTATACCATTTTTTGTGAGAAAATAAACTATTTCTAAAGTTCCTTTTGTTTCATACCTTATACCTAGTTGATCAAGTTCATGTCCAAGAATCAAATGCTTAGTGTTTATTATAAGTGTTTAAAATCTATTAGATTAAAACTTTCATCTATTTTAAACTCTATCTTTTGATGCCATTTGGCCAAGAGTCCTAGCACATGCCTTGTTTGAACCTATATTTTGATGACATGTTTGGCCAAAAGACCTAAAAACTTTTAAATTCTTTGATTAGACTGATTTGAAACACTTTAACCTTAGAGTTTGGCATTTCAATTTTTGGTCCATTTACTTGCTTACCTTTGTGTGAATAGTGAAACATTAGGTAATTCATGCTAGCTTATTTCCTCACAAAATCTTTGCATAAAACTTTTTGATCCTTTTGATGGATCTAGACCAAGTTGAAACATCATCTATTTTAGATATTATCCTTTTTAGATTTTGTAGAGATCTTTGACCTTTTTATCATAAAACATTGATTATGGATCCCAACATGTATTCCTACACTTGTAGTAGACCCATGCACAATCTAGGTATTAGTAATGTAGTTGTGTAGGAAGAAATGGTGTAAGAACCCTATGTGGATAACATTGCTTATGAGATGGATTCTTATCCCTCTTATAATACTCAATCAGGGGCACAAAGCCAAGATCCATTGGTTAACTATCTGGTTAACCCACCACCTTATTCAGAATAATACCAAGAACAAACTACATAATACCTAGCTATGATACCCATAGTGGATGAGCCAGTGCTTCAATAGTTATATTCTACTAATATGGCCTCCATGTATGATCCATTTTTGTTTGAGAGACATTTTTCAGAGAACAAAGATGAGATTTTGGTTAGATCCATAGAGGTAGGGGCCAAGTTTCCAGCAGACTTTCCCCATGAAAATTTACCGAGTCTAGTAAGAGTGCCCGATAATATCATTTACAATCAACAAGGTTCTTCTAGAAATCCTATGGCTCTACCCCAAACAACGTACCAAGATCCTTATATATCTAATCAAGGTAAAAATATCATGGAAGATCACTTTAAACAAATATAGATAGCATATAAAACATACTTGAATCTAGCACATGATTTAAATTAGATGAACATGGTAAGTAAGCTTATCATTGACCTAGTTCCTTCAACATGAGTTTTGATAGAGTTAACTAGACAAGAGAATCTAAATTCTAACCCATTCATACAAACCACTTGATAGATAACTTAATGCATATGCCTATTATTAAAGAAGTGGCTTCAGCTTATACACATAATAGTGAGCCAAATGTAGTAGACAATGTGAAAACAACATCCAATCTAATCAAAGTGGTACTAACATACAAATAAATATCTAACAACATGTGCTTATAATTAATCTTATGAATAGGTCATCATACTAGGGAATAGGAGTCTTTACACCCCAACCTTAACCAACTGCTTCTTTAAGTGTAAAACCTATGGGATTAGGTAATAAAATAATGGCCAATGTCAAGCCTCAATGATAAAATGTGATGAAATCTAATCCTCCTCAATAGGTAATGAGTAGTATTCCATAATAACAAGCACAATCTAGTGTATCAATGTAACAAAGGATAAATACATTGCCACGTCAATTGGGGGCAGAAAATGTTCTACCTCTTTAGGTAATGGTGAAAATACCTCTAGTCATTAACTAATATGCCAATCCAAAACCAACCAATGACTAGTCAAAAATATACAAATATTAGTCAATGATAGATGTCAAATATATAACCTGCTTTCACTTCCTCACAGGGATTCATGCAATAAGGAGGTCCCCATGTTTCTCTAGTATATACTAGACAACTATTGCTTCAAAATATGCCACAAATCTAGAGATAGGGTCTTGGTCCACAAGTTCTCACCCAGTATCAAGGTTTTATTAGTTGATAACATGTCTCTTTTCAACCAAAATAGGAACAATATGGTTATATCCTTTGTCCCAACCACAAAGTCCTCCAAGTCAAACCTTTATCACCAACCCAAACCAAAATATCACACAACCAATTGTGCAATTTCAAGTACATGCTAATCTATGTATGCATATTCCTAGTCCATTCCCAAACCAAACCAATGTACCCTAATAGATATCTCCATCCTACCCTAGTCAAAGTGTCCCACTTGTGACCTCCCAAACATCTACCCAAATTCTCTCTCAAACCAATATTCCTTCTAGTTTCCTATCCCAAGAATTGCAATAGATGAAGGATGTAATTGATGCTATTCAAGTTGGTAAAAAAACTAAAAAGTTTAAGTTAGATGACGTATGTTTCTATCCATTCAACATGGAGTATTTTTATATACCATTTCCTCTAGGATACGAACCACCAAAATTTGATAAATAAAAAGGGAAAGGTGACCTTAAGGCTCATTTGATCAAATTCTTTATCACATTTCAACTAGTGGCATATAGTGACATATACATTTTGCTATTATTTCTAAGTAGCATGGCTGGACAAGCCTTGGAGTGGTTTTTGAAGTTGCCCAAAAATTTAGTAACATATTTTGATGATATTTTTGATAAGTTTATGCAACACTTTTCTTATAATCTTAAGCATGAGATTTCATTAGTGGACTTAATGTAAGCAAATAAAAAATATGGTGAGAGTTTTGCACATTATTTATAGTGATGGAGAGCCATTATAAGCCATTTCACCCATAGTTTATGAGATAAACAATTAGCTATTGTGTTTACCAAAAATTTTAACAGTGAGATGGCCTATTATTTGGAACTACAATGTGTGCACACTTTCAAGGAAATAATCGACAAAGGCTTGTTGATTGAGCAAGTGCTCATCAATAAAAGAGTCATCAAGATTAATTCAACTAATCAAAATCAAGGTACCAATTATGGAAATGACCAAAATCTCATTCAAGCACTAGTATTGCAACTGGCATAGGTTAATAAACAAGAAAGACTAAAGCAATTCAACCGTAATAAGAATGTTGTAAGAAATGGAGTAATTGAATCCTATCATGTCTAAATGGTGAAAACATCATTTTTACCACCTTTTCAGCTTACTCCTACCTAAAAGCCTCTCCAACTAATGTCACAAGCACAAAAACCAAGACCTACACAATAAATACAGTAGCCTTTACCATTACAAACCCCTCCTCTTAGGAGAACCATACCCGTACATCGTGTCTTTAGTGACCTAGGAGAACCTATTAAGTCTATATTTTTCAAGCTTATTGCCACTAATCTAATTATTTTGCCTATACCAAAGCATTATCTACAAGGCATTCCTTATCTTGATTGGTACCATGAAAATGAAATTTGTAATTATCATTGGGTCAATGGGCATAATCTATGAAGATGTGTCCAAATAAAGTATTTAATTAAGAATATGTTGTGAAATGGGGAGATAACATTGGATAATGTTACTTCCACTTTCAATAAAACTCTTGGGATTTATTAAAACCCCTTTCCTCAACATAACAATCAATAGTATCAAAATAATCAACAATAACAACAATAACCAGTGCTACAACAAAATCAATAGTATCAAAATCAAAAGCCAAACTAGTAGAATAAACAAAATTAGTAGAATCCATAATGAAAAAATAATGGACAAAACCAAGGTTATAATGGTAACAACCAAAAAACCTACCATGCAATTGTACATGAATATAATAGTGTTGTAGGTCATATTGTAGATGGTAGCATAAATACCATCTCCATTAATCCTAGACCAAACACTAATCAACCTAGACCATTGCTAAACAATAACATTCAGCTCAATTACATGGATAATCCTTATTTAACCTAAGAATGCATACAAGCAAATGAAAAAACTAGAACTTCCTCTTTGGACCTTATATTGACAACCCATCCTTACCATGTGACCACATATAAGTCCATCGATAACTGAGATTTGTCCTATCGAGTCCCACACCATTCCCAACATTTGTTAGTAATAATGGTCTAGTATTTAATCTTGATTGTGCAATCAAAACTCATAGGTCAAAGATTACTATCCTATGCCCACAACCATCTACCAATTTTCTTATCATCCAACCAAATGTTCAGCCTCAAAATAAACCATTCACTCTTGACCAAGACAAAAAGTTTGATATTGTGAAATAATTGTAGAAGACACTAGTTCAAATTTCTATTTTATATTTACTATGAATGTCAATAATCCACAAGAACATATTGAATGAGTTTTTGACCTAATTCATTATTGTTAGTGACACATCCCTTGATAAATTTTAACCTTTGGTTGGACACCTAGCTCTAGCCCAACAAGTCACATTCAACCAAAGTGATATGTCTTCCCTTGGCCCACTCCATAATAACCCATTGTACATAAAACTTTGTATCAGATGGCATAAGGTGAAACATGTCCTTATAGACAATGGATTTGACCTCAACATAGTGTGTGTAAATCTCATCAAGCTTCTTGGGTACATAATGGTAGATCTTCAGCTAAAAATAATAACTATGAAAGCCTATGATAATTAAGAAAGAGAATCGCAAGGCACCATTTGGTTTCTAGTTATCATTAGGCCTTTAACCCATGATACACTTTGACATGTACTTGATCTTGATTTATCATATAATATGCTTCTAGGTAGGCCTTGGTTACATGAGATTTGTGTAGTCCTATCAACACTGCACCAATGTATCAAGTTTTCCCACTCAAGGATGGAAGTGAATATTTTAGGATATTTACACCCATATGAACATTGTAAACATCTTGAGGCTGCATTTCAAAGATATAATTATCAGTATGGCATGAATCCAAGTTCTAAGTAGGATAAAGGAAAAGCTATACTTATTAATCCTTCACCATATAAATGCATAGATCTTAATACCTTGGATTCTCTTTCCCACATGCCACCTCCTAAAGATTTTAATCATTTCACCATTTTAGATAATGGATTGAGAGAGTATGTGACCCATGATACATTTCATATTGTTAATATTCTTTAGAATCTGAAAACCTTTGGGTGATCTAAATTCACCCCACATAGGCATTAGCAACAAAAGAACAAAGATAAGGGACTTGTCACATGTATACTAGCATCTAGCCTAAACCCCACCCTTCTTTAAGGGGATGAATCATGGTTATACAATGACAACCAAGCTGATTGCTATAAAAATGTACAATATCCTATTCCCAATAGGATCATGGAGAATCACAATTATGAAAGAAGAGGCCTCAGACTAAATCAACAAGGAACCGTCGAGCCAATTTCCATGACTAAGTATGAAAGACCTTATGGACTTGGATTTAAACCTCTTAGGGGTGACCCCATATATCTCATCAAACTCCATCACCAGTGACTAGTGATGTTGATGTCAATATAAAATTAGAGTCCAATCATAGCCTCACCTTTGATAACCTATTTGAAACCAACCTGTTTGATAACAATGTAATTTGTACCCTTACCCTAGTTATTCATCATAATCCTTTGCCATTATATTATCCCCAAATGATAGATTGGGACCAATAAGAATCTAGTATGTCGATTGATGAGTTCTAGAATGATGAGGTATTCTATGACTTTTTAGGCCTCAGAGACAATGTTCCATTAGGAGATCACAAATCAAGATTCTCAATCACATTAGATCTTATGGCCTATTTTGGACAAAGAGTGAACACCCTTAGCCAAAAAAAAAAGTAAAACATTGAGGCCCAAAGTGAAAACCTCTTTGAGGCACTTTTTGACTAGGGAAAAAATAAAGATAAAGGCCAGTCTAGTGGTGAAAACTTGTTTTAGGTGTCATTAGATGGGGGTGTTCATTCTTATTCAAATTTAGACCAAGAAACTGTGAATGATGAACTTGCCTGTGGATCCAAGTTCAACTTTGAGAAATAAGTATTTGATAAAATTCTTCAAGATTTTTCATCTATTTTTGTTACATGGCTAGATCTCCCTTTAGGGGAATTAGATTCATCATGCCTAGGAGAAGTTGAAGAGTAAGTCCTAACAAAGGACCCTAACATAATTCAATAGTTCAAGTCATTGCCTACTATCTTAGAAGATGGTTTGACCCTTATAGTCAAAGATATAATAGAGGTAAATATTAGGACTCCATCAGACTTGAAATGGATAAAATTAGGAGCATCCCTCACTAAGGAGGAACATGATGTATTTAAAACTCTATTGAGAAAATTTTTAGATATCTTTGCATGGACCTATTCTGACATGCTAGGTTTAGACCCTACCTTGGTTCTACACCAACTTGTGGTTAGTCCTAATGCCAAACTAAAAAACAAAAGCTATGTAATATGCATCTTTGAATTACTGTATTGGAAAATAAAGAGTTGGAAAAACTCTTAGAAGTAGGATGTATCTGATCCATTGACTACTCAAAATGGATCTCAAATATGGTACATGTAAGTAAAAAGCCTAAAGGGATCAGAATCTATATTGATTTGTGAGACATCAATAAAGATTATCTTAAAGATGATTTTCCATTACATAATATCAACATGATCATCGACTCCATGGCTAGTTATGGAATGCTTTCACTCATGGATGGCTTTTCAAGATACAACCAAATCAAAATAGCACTAGAAGACCAACATAAAATAACATTCACCACTTCATGGCGAACATTTTGTTATCAGATAATGCCATTTGGCCTTAAGAATGCTAGAGCTCTATATCAAAGGGCCCTGACTATCATACTTCATGATATGATGCATGATATTGTTGAAGACTATGTTGATGACATATTAAGAAAATCCAAAACTAAGGTTGACCATCTAGTAGTGCTACATAAGATATTTGAAATATTATAGGAGTACAAAGTCATAATCAATCTAAATAAATGTGTGTTTGGTTTAAATTTAGGAAAACTACTTGGATTCATCATGTATTATAGAGGTATTAAAGTCAATCCAGCTAAAGTCTACGCTATAACCAAAATGCTACCACTAACC
Organism: Torreya grandis; assembly: GCA_037957365.1. Classification (NCBI taxonomy): domain Eukaryota; kingdom Viridiplantae; phylum Streptophyta; class Pinopsida; order Cupressales; family Taxaceae; genus Torreya; species Torreya grandis. The sequence continues at coordinate 4,515,715 of JARHVA010000312.1, read as the reverse complement.
AATTTAATGCAACTTTATAGTTTATAGGGTAAGATATAGTCCATTTGACACTTCATCTCTAAGTTAGTAGACAAGTGCCATCCATTTACACACCTTTTGAAGAAGGGAGTTGCATTTCATTGGGATGATCATTGCCAAATAGATTTTCAACAACTCAAAGACTATCTTGTTAAGCTACCTATGTTATTACCTCTTATGCGAGGAAAGCCATTTTTGTTATACCTATCTACTCTTGACCATGCTTTGGGGTCACTCTTGGCTCATCATGATGATATTGAAAAAGAACACACCATATAATACTTAAGCCATACCTTAGTTACATATGAACACAACTATACACCTATTGAAAAAGCTTGTCTGGCCATGGTTTTCATAGCTCAAAAACTTCACCATTACATGTTGAATAATAAGACCAGGGTCATTTCAAAAGTAGATCCACTCAAGTATCTACTCTCTAAAATAACTTTTCAAGGTAGAATGGCCAAATGGATCATGCTTCTTAAAGAGTTTGACATAGAGTATGTCAATCAGAAGGCAATTAAGGGACAACTTCTTACATATCAACTTGTTGAAACACCTTTTATAGACACAAAATCACTCACGTTTTAATTTACTGATGAATCCATCATGATCATAATTAACACACCCCTTGAGGAATAGCCTTGGAAGCTATATTTTGATGGTTTATTTACTACACATGGATCAGGGGCAGGCCTATTTTTTATTACACCACAAGGGGATCTAATCCCTAAATCATTTAGAATCAACTTTCCTTATAAAAACAACATGGTTGAGTATGAAGTACTTATTACAAGACTTAAACAAGTAGTGTATTATAATATATCTCATCTTCAAATTTATGGTGATTCTTAGTTAATCATCAATCAGGTCACAGATCATTTTTAGACTAAAGATGACAAGTTGGTTCTATATAAAGCCATCATCGACACTCTTCAGTAATAAATTACCAATATTTAGTTTGAGCACATACCAATGACTGTTAATAAAATTATAGATGCCATAGCTAATATTGGCTCTCTGATTCAACAAATAGATAAAGCTAGAGAGTATTAGTTCCTCATCAAGAATTTGTTAGCACCAACTCATGAACCTTCAAATATTTCCATGATTTGTGATATTATTGGTCCTAACTCTTTCTGGTACTTAGACATTTACAACTACCTTCATGAGGAATTTCTATCACCTAACCTATCTCAAAAATAAACCAAAGCCTTCATTCATAATTCTACTCATTATAGTCTACTTGGATCCACCCTTTACTGTCATAGTTTTGATGAAACCCTACTTTGTTGTTTAACTTCAGTCGAGTCTACACTAGCATTAAGATAAGTTCATGAAGGAGTATGTGGAGCTCATTTTAGTGAGGTATTCTTATCCAAAAATCTTTTTCTTACTATTTATTATTGGCCCATAATAATCATAGATGCCACTGCATATGTAAAAAATTGTGACAAATATTAATGACATGCCAATCTGATTTATGCCCCAACAAAAACTTTGAAACTAATGTTGACACCATGGCCATTTTCTACATGGGGGCTTTACCTCATTGGGAATATTAACCCCACTTCATCTAATGGCCCTAAACATATCCTTACCACCATCGAGTATTTCACTAAGTGGGTTGAAGCTATACCCCTCACTTATGTGACTGGAAAGAAAATTTCCAAATTCATTTTCAACCATCTCATTTACTGCTATGGTATCCCCTCTAACATTATATTTAATAACATAGGATCATTCAAGAACAAGGATTTAGACTAGTTATGTACTGAATATAACATCACACAACGTTTTTCTATATCATATTACCCTCAAGGTAATGGCCAAGCTGAGGTATCCAACAAAACCATTGTCAATATTCTCAAAAAGATTGTCAATAATGTCAGTCATGATTCACACTTATAGATATTCCCTACCCTTTGGGCATACCGTACCAATCATCATACTCCCATAAGATCCATTCTATACTCACTTGTTTATGGTACTAAATCCATCCTTCCAATTGAGGTTGAATTGCCTTCACTACACATCTCTTTCAAGCATGTCCTAGATGATCACGACAATCGAGTAGCTCACCTAAAAGAACTAGACCTACTTGATGAAAAATGCATAGCCATACTCAATAATATTCAAGCATATAAAAACTAACTCAAAGGACACTATAATTGATGTGTTTAGTATATAACATTTGAAATTGGTGATCTTGTTCTTAAAGAAAATGAAAAGAATACCATGGTTGAGAAGCATAAAGGGAAATTCAAACTAAATTGGATAGAGCTTTTCATCATCACTTTAGATTATGGATCAGGAGCATACAAGCTCACCATGCTAGATAGAGATGAAATTCCTAAGCTAATGAATATTATTCATCTTAAGTGATTCTATGCTTGAATTCTAAGGTGTATTGTCTATAAGGACCATTTTAGTTACGCCATTTTATCACAATTCTTCTTTATACAAATACCAACTTTATCCATCTCTTTATTGTATCCACTTTCTGATTCCATTTTATCAACCCACTGTGTTCTAAAGCCTATCCCATTTGACCTTTGTTTTTGCCATTCATTATGCATTTTCAACATTAAAGTATCTGATCAGTTCATTAGTTGATTCAAGTACTTCAAATAGAGATCATATTTTAGAATAGTGTGACAAAAATTTTGGTAGTTGCATCCTTCATTTATTATTCCTTTCTTACCACTGATCTTGTTATTAATTATAACCACATTTGGGTAAATGAGTAACATTGATCTATGCCATTATGTCCTAGTTATAACACCTATGACCAAACTAGGGGAAACATTAAGCCTTGATGTACCAACTTGCAACTTCCTATGTCATATTATCCCTTTTTACCAACTATGCTTGTTTTGTTTGAATTGACTACTACACTAGTCAAATTCCTCTGCTATAAGGGCAGAACTATAGTGACTTGAGGTCCTACTCTGGGACCTTGTAGGTAACACTTGATACTTTTTGAGGTTATCTTAGTCACCCTAAGCCATGCTCTCACTATTTTGTGAGTAACGTAAGTTTGAATTCTCTCACCATTTTACGAGCAACCTAAACCATGCTCTCGCTATTTTGTGAGCAATCTAAGCCAGGCTCTTGCCATTTTTCAAGATTGAACCATTTAGTGTTTCATAATTCTTCATCAAATTGAGATACTTCAAAAAATTCCAAAATATTAAAAAAATATTAGAAAAGAACAAAAACATTGACCACTTCTTTGCCTTAAGGATTATGGGAACCCTTACTAAGTTAAAATAAAATCACTTGTCATTTAGTTTCCCCATCCTTTTTGGCATTTTATCTCATGCACTTGCCATTTTACAAGACCATTTCTCTTCTATCACATCCATTCTATTCATTTTCCTTTGTTATCACATTCTTTCCATTCCCTGGGAAAAATACATTTGGCCTAAAGTTTTTTATTGGATATTACATCCATAAAACTATATAGGTAGCATCCACTTGCCTAGTACATATGGAAATAGCTTGACCACCACCTTCCTTTTCTTCTACTCCCCCATTTTGTTTGTTTGTTAAGTTGTTTCCTATTTTCTATGGGTAATGTTCATAGGGTTTCTATTGAGTGTTTCTTTATTGTTTATTTGTTTATCCATCTGTTTATTTTATTTCAACATTGTTGCCTTGAATTCTATTCATTAATGGTGGCATTTCTTTAGCACTGATATCCTGATTAAATCCTAATCATATCCCAAATAGAGTAATTAAACATGAAATAATTTCAACCTTTATTAGTTTGGATGAGCATCTCCCTACTAGTAGGTTGTTCCAATTCATCATTACCCTCTATGTTAAGTTATCATCATCCTCAACCAAGTTTATCACTTTTTCCAAATTGAGGTCTAATGATTATAACTACCTATGGGCAAATCATTGCATACCATCCCACCTATATTTATCAATAATTATAATTGCATTTGAGCAAATCATTGTGTTGTCACCACTTTAATTTTTTTGCCTATACATGAGCATGTTATTATCTTGTTTGTCTATCCTAACTAGGGCATCTCCATCTTCTCAATGCTTATAATCACTTTTGGGAAAATCATCGTGTTATCATACTACATTGCCACTATCAGGGTATAATGATTATAACCACCTTTGGGGAAAACATTGTACACCATCCCACTTACATTATCAATGATTTTGAATACTTTTTCAATGTCATTGTGCTTTCACCCCATCATATTTCCTTTCTTTGGTCCTCTCATTTCACTTCTTATCGAGGGACTATTTGCTAACCTTATTTGTGCTAACCATTCCCTTAGGGGGGCATCATATAGTTAGTTTATCATAATTGTAGTTGTAGGAATACAAGACCTTTTCATTCTTTGAGAATATGTTACTATGCTTATAGCTTGCAATGCCTTCCAAAACAAGGGCAAACTATAGACACCTAAAACTGGCCATCGATAACCTCCAACTAAGCTTTTGACCAATTTCCACCTAAATACACAATTTGACCTAAAAACACTAAAACATGCTAAATGATGTGAAATTGACATATTCAAATGCTGATTTTAACTAGGGTATCATTAAATAGGGCAATGTAATTTGTGGGCCAACTAACTTTGATCAAATCATTCTGAGTCAAAATGCCAATTTTGCACCTAGGTGCTCTGGATTGCTCTTTCCTATCAAATAATTTACACAAGACATGTGCCTTTGTTATTTCTTATTGGTAACATCCTAAATGGGAATACATATCCAACACATCTTACATTTCCTTCTAATTCCAATCTAGTTAAATTTTAGACCAATAACAAGGCATTCTAATCAATTTGAGTAATTTGTGCACAAAGTGAATAATCATGCTTAAGAGATAATTAACCCAAATCAAGGTATAATTAAGAATTCCATGGAAAATTATTGAAAACTTGTTTTATAAATGGATATTGAATATCTGCATCATTAAGTGACCTCATTTCTTGAGAAAACATCTCTAGGCCATAAATGCCATAAATATCAGGATTCATGCCCTCCATGCCTTATCAATGCCTTCCATGATGCCTTCCATACCTATTAATTTCCCCTTATTCTAATGTCATGATGAAGATAATTACAAACTTGATTTAAAAAATTGAATTAATCCTCAACCACACATCTCAATCTTAAGATGGATGGTTCAGGTTATTCTAATCAATCTCAAAAATCTATAAATAAAGAGGCCATGAACATCATTTATAAGCTATTTTGGTGTAAAGTTATCATGCAAAAATATATTCAAGAAGCCATTTTAACTAGTGTTACCATGCCAGATTGATTCCAAGCCAAGCCAAGCTACAAGCCAAAGGTGCCAAGGAGAGATGGAGGTAGCCAAGATTCTATTTCCAAGGACTTCATGAGCATAAAACCAAACAAGCCACTACTACAAAGGCATTTCGAGCATCCAAGGAAGGTGAAAGAATTATTATGTTTTATTCCTTACTTTTTAGTTGTGTTTGTCATTTATTTTTGTTAACTAAGCTCTCCATAGTGTTTAAGCTTGAAGATGTTATGCTATTAGTGTGTTTTTTTCATTTTGTTTTCATTTTAGAACTAACACCATACTAAACATCCTCTCTTGAGTCAAATTACTTAGATCACAAACCCTATCAAAATATAATAGCTCCATATGCTCCAACTATCATCCATGTACACATAACTCTTGGACAACATCCCTTGTCTCCACAGCTAAACCAAGCCCTATTGGGAAGTGTACATATGGCTTTCAAATAATGTCTCCTATTTGTAAGTTGTTGAAAACCTATCTATAGTACACTAGATCATGTACTACCCTATCTATGTATAAAACCACTAGGTATTCCTTTCATCGAAAGAAGCCTACATTGTAAACCATGTCTCTAAAATTTATCCATGGGGTCCCTATAGGGCGAATCACATGAATGTGGTCATATGCCTAGCAATGTAATATAAAAGTGATGTTGAGTCCTAATCTATGCTCATTTTGTCAGCCCCATAATTCCTTGTAGATATTCCCTAATAGTGTGGGCACCTAAGTAAAAATAGTCCTATATTCCACCATGTTTGCTATGACACCAGTGAAGCTCTATGGAAATCATCCTCCCATAGAATTAGGCAAAACATAATAGGTTAATGCCAACATCATCATAGTCAGCATTAGTCTCTCCATAGGGTCCTGGTCATATAAGGGCTGGAATAAGAACCCCCCAACAAAGAATATAATATCTAAAGCATCCTTACCATATAATTATTCCATCACCATCACTCACCCAACTTTGTCTATAGTAGAAATAAGGGCTCCATGGATTGACACTCACTGAATCTAATGGATATCCTTGATGGTGATGGTCATCTCACTAATTGGTAGCCAAAATATGCTAGTGGTATAATCCTACCACTGTAAAAAATCCACCATCATGCCAATGTCTTGATGGATACTGTGATAATGGAAGATCCCTCTAAATCCAATAGCATCAAGATGGACCGAGTCCTCATCACCTATGAAATCTCATAACTACATCAATAGTGGAGGGATCTTGTCCCTTATCACCAATAGCTCCCATGGCTATCAAAAACATATTTTTGATTAATCAAGAGCCTAACTTTCTTTATTTCTATCAATCCTATAAGGATCAATGTTGATTTACCCAATTGGCATTGATCCTTATGGGTCATGGTTGATCCACATGGGGAATGTTTATCCATATGGATTGATGTCGATTCCCTCCCCCTGCAAAAAAATCTTCCCCTTAAGTCCTACATTCCTAAAATACCAAAAACCAATTCACAACCTACCTACCCTCCCCACCCACAAAATCTCCTAAATAACATAGATAAAAACAAATTTCTTAAGAAAAAAACAAAAAAATAACTAAAATAATAAATTTCACCAAAAGTGCATTTTACCTACCTCATAGTGAATTCATTGTCATCGTCCACTCCCAGTCACCTCCATTGTCTCTCATGTAAGCTTGAAAGGTAGAAAAATGTCAAAATTTTCTCTTGAATACATGTTTACGTTGATAAGCTAAATGAGACTTATGCCATATCGGATGCCTATTTATAGCCTTTCTCATGATCGACATAAATTACTCTAATTAATGTCAATCCCCTAAATTGACATCAATACCTTATGCATTGATGTCTATTATCCTGTCTTGTTAAAATTTTTACACTTATAGACCATTTCACATGCTCCCAATCTATCTCCCAAGCCCCGTCTTGTTGCCTTTGCTCCCACTATCCCATTTTTATGTCATATTACCCTTTAAATTTGAGGATTTTGACCCTTTATCAATTTCCTAGTCTCCTTAAAGTGTACCCCTTTTTTGACATCTTTCCATTGTAATATCTTGAGGGTATCTTTTGTCCTAAGAACATTCATCTATAGGTAACACATACACCATACAAACATTGGATGTGATGGTCTACCATTCTTATTTTTTGTTCTCTTGCTAGACTTTTATTAAGCCTACCTATTTTAGCTCTAGCATTTTATTACTTGATTAGGTCTTTGGGGAATTACTACTTACATCACTTTTTATCATGTTAAGTATAACCTTGAAATTTCCTTAAACCATCAACACTTCTATTTGTCCATTATTATCTTCCACTTGTCCATTTCCACTCATCCACATTTGTTTTTACCTTCTATCTTTTTCAAACCCATAATCCATTCCCTCTCACTTCTTGGTACTTGGTTTGAGGGGGGATACCTCCTCAAAATAAACTTGGGGCATTAGGCACATTATAGTTTTTGTCTCACAATATGCTATTACATACTAATTCACAAAAAAGGGAAAATATAGATGCTAGTTTTATACAACCTTATGTATTAACATGGTGCATCATCATGTTTATCCTTCATCTCTAACATAATGGTCCCATTCATAATTATTTGAAATAATTACATTAACCTCACCCATTTACCTTTACCACATGAGTTAATAGAGTTAAATATTTTAGTCAAATGGTAATTAACCCTATTTTACTACCCCTAACCATAAATTCATAAAAACAAATAAAAAACAAAAACCCTCCCAACAAATCCATCCCATGGTTTAAACAACCTAACAACTTAGAAGTTGTTTAAACCCATCTTTACCCCATAAACAACCCTTTTGAATGGCCTAAAGATCACCTACTCCCATTTTTGGCAAATTGATGTCAATTGGCCTAGAATAACATTGATCCATAAATATACAACGAGTTTCCTCAGTTTAGGAGGACACACACTATGCTTTTTAACTTTGAACCTCTACTAAATTTTTCCTAAAACCTATATATAGACATTGTCAACACTTTGCCACCTTGTGGAACCTCTATTCATACAACTATCAAGGGATTTTAAAGGTTTTTTAGCATACTTTTATTGTCTTATTCATTTGCATGTTTTCAAGCCATTCAAGGTTAGTATTTTATGCTAATTCATTCATATTTAAAGCTTTCTATCTTCTACACTTCTATGTCAACATCTCCATTTAGTTTTCATCATTTTATCAAATTTACAAGTCATTACTATCATCTATTTTAATAGTTTAGCATTTTACTCTGAATCGACACTAATTCATCTGAATTAATGTCAATCCTATAGGATCATCACTGATCCCTGTAAACTATTAAAATAACCTTGAAGTCTATTTTCATAACATTCATAGTCTTAAAAACTTGTTAAATCCTACATGCTATTTTCTAAAAATATGTCTTTCACATGTATATGACTTTTCCTGGATTAGTGCATCATATTGTTAGCATATTTGATCTCCCCATTATCCCACAACCTTTATTCATTGATCATAGTGACATTACATTTTAATTAGGTATTTTTACTATGGTTTTCACACCTAATCAAGAAAGTATTAATGAACAATTGGCTTTAATTTAAGAGGATGTTGATATAGCAACTACATTTTGGGATGATTACTTTGATCGCATTAATCTTGTTGTAGATTAGACATCTTTGTTGTTATCTATTTGCATCTTATCCTTATATAAATTAATAATTTCATGTTTATTTATAAACTTGAGTGTTAAACATGGGCTGACATCCACGTAAGGAAGTAGATCACTTCTAGGGACTAGTTTTTTACCAATAACCCATTCATCTTTCTATTAATCAATTTTTTGTGAGTTAGTGTGATTTATAGGTCATTCTTCCCCAACCAAAGAGAATATCCCACAAGCTTGATCAATGGTGCATAACCAATTTAAATCTCTAGGTAATATTTAAAACCCTATATTTACTTTATTTTTAGTAGTTAATTAGATCACATTAAAAAAAGTAAAAAGAAATACTAAAATAGTTATTATGGTTTAAGATCTAAGGTATAGAAGATATGTGATTAATGAAAAATCATCTTGATCCATGTGTTTCTACACTATTTGCTTTCAAATTCAAAGAGAGAAATGAGAAACTAAGAGATAGTCAAGGTTAGATGTTACCTGGATGTAGTCGTGCACACCAAAATCAGACGTTGGAAGGTACTCCTCTTTGGCTATGGAGGAATGACACCTGCAAAGAAAAAGAGACTAAAACACGAAAAATGTTAGATGAGGAGATGGTGGGCTATCAAGCAAAAGATTGATCCCTGAAGTACAAAGACTTCCTTGAGGGATATCAACCCACTGATTAAAAATAGAATATTTGACAAAAACAGAAATAGTGAAAGACAAAATGAAAGAAATAAAGGACAAAAAGCAAAATGCATCCCTGATATGTAGCAAATTGCTTTGTACAGTTGCCGGTGTCAGTCTTTGTGCCGACATCGGTCAAGGAAGGGTGCCGACGTCGGTTAAAGTGCTGACATCGGTAGGGGTAATGAATGGCATCGATCGGGGTAGTAGTTTTTAGACAGGGTCTGGTCAGGTCTGGACAAGGTTTTAGGATTGTAGAATGGTCTGAAGTTTTCATCTGTGGGTTAGGGAGCTGGTTTTGGAGTCAGAGGGATTGTTTGGGGGTTTGTGCAGAAATTTGGGTAGAGTTACAAACTATATATTCTGAAAAGGGTGGATAGAGGTGATACGGGAGGAAGTCAAGTCGGGTCTGTAATCTGAATCTAAGTCAGGGTGGTAATATCAATTAAAAAAATAACCAGAGAACAAAATAAAAGCATAGAACAAACGCTTACATGTTACATGCTGAAGATAGAGTAGGAGACATAATTGATGTTGTCGGTGTGTTGCAAAAGTTTGATGTAGTAGACCTCTAGCGAGATGATTGAAGTAGAATACCTGTACCAGAGAGAGAGAATACTAGAGATTTGATTGTAGATTGATTGGATGTAAAAGTTGGCTGATCATTCCAAAGGTCAAATAAAAGAATATTTTTAAAGAAGGTCTGATAATCGATGGAGAAACTAATTGGCAACTGAATAACGAAGCCCAAATAACAGATAATGGATAATGGATCCTGTGTTCGGGTTGAGAATGCAGTATTAAGGATAACCGATGCCAGCAGGACTGTCGATGTCGGTCGAGTAGTGACCGATGTCGGCGACGTCGGCCGAGTAGTGACAGACGTCGGCGACGTCGGCCGAGTAGTGACTGACGTCAGCAAATGCAGAATGGGGACAGAGGCTAATTTTAGATTTTTACTCATTTTTACATGCTGCCAGGGGCAAGGCTCGTGGGAAAATGGTCGACAGGGGTTAAATAGGCATGGGAGAATAAAATGGGGGTTAAGGGGAGGAAGACAAGGGTTAGACACAATTTTGGTGTCTACATTTGCCCCTTTTTGTCTTGTTGGTTGTTTTAGACGAACTGCAAGACAGAAATAAGAGTTGGTTGCCCCAAGTGTGGGATAAGGTCGATTCCATCTTTTTAGTTGTTTAAATGAATAGAAAGACAAAAATAAGAGGTGGATTGCCCCGATTATGGATGAGGTATTCCCCCTCAAAGTAGGAGTCGAGGGAAGGGAATCGGGTGCTGATTTGACAAAGAGTAGATGAAAAAGGGGTGAGGGTGAATGCTGCAAAAGTTGTAATTGCGTGCATACCACTACATGAGATGGTCAGGTCAAATTATCATAGGTCAATGGTTGAGGAGTGCCAAAATTGAAATAACCAGGCCCCAACATGTGGTCGTAGCTGATCAGGTTATTCAATCGAAGCTGTAGCTCCAATGGGTCATCATGTTCCAGGTATCTCAGGCTCAGGAAATGCTCCTAGAAACACAAAAAAGTCACAAGTAGTGTGGATCAACCGGCTTGTGATCCTATACTTGTGAGGGTCCAAAATATAGTCTGCACACAATTTGGCTAACTAGTCATGAGGTAGCATACAAGCAAAAATAACCAAGGCAACATTGTCTTGGAAGTGGTCAAAGTCGGAGGAGATAGGCATGATCTCTAATGGTCATTGGTCGAGGTGGATGAATGGATGAAAGGATGTGGCCGAGCTAACCTCAGAACACTGAGTGCTACCTACATAGCCCCTATGTCAAGGGCCTCATGCCAATGTAGTTCTCCCTAAAAGGGAGGAAGGGTCAAAGGGATAGAATTGGTCTTGGTCGAGGGCAAGGTCATGGTCAAAAGGAGGAAAGAAAGTTTGTCCATTAGAGAGACGAACAAACGAGGGTGGTCGAGCTAACCCCAGATGATGTCGTATCATCTGAGTGTTGCCTACATAGCCCAAGTCATAGGGCCTTAGACCAATGTAGTTTGAACTAGTTGAGAAGATTGGTCGATGATTGGTTTGGTCATGTGTCGAAATGATGAGGATAAAAAGATGTTACAGCCTTTTCCAAATGGTGTATTCTGCAACATTAGTTGAGGGGTCTTTCATCCCTAGCAATTTTCCATATTCGTGATGGATGTATGCTAAAGATGAATTGAGGTCTATTTATGCTTCAGCAAGTATTGGTTTATGCTTAACATAAAGTGCGTCAGGTCAATAGTTTCCATTTGTATTGGTGTCCAGAGAAACTAGTGTGAATAGGCTATGGGAGTGGCCTGAAAAGAGAGTTGAGTTGAGTTGATTAGGTTTGACAAGTGATGAAGTTGAATGTGACCAAAGTGCAGAAGAAGTGAAAAGCATATTGCTCTTTCATTGACAAGGACCAGAATGACAGCATAGATAGGGGTTATTAGAATGAAGAGCCCCATTCATGCATGACATCGTTGACCATATGTTGTGTTAGAGAGGTAATTGAATCACTTTGACATTAAAGTGAGCTCAAAGTCCCTTGAGAAAGTGATAGGAGGAGGATAGGGTAACCTATTTTAGAGCAGAGATAACTTTGCCCCTTTTTATAGGAGACCCTGAGACAACTACAAGTCAAGTCCATGACTCATTTTTTTTGTGTACAGACTAATCAATGCAGGAAACCTGTATAGAGATGTCATTGTGCTTGGTGGTCATTTGTGAATCTGATCGATGTGGGAAGCTTCTAAGATAGTGTTGTTTATTGCCAGATTAGTCATAGCCATCCTTCGAGGGAGTGGTCTAGAATTTTATTAATATAAGGGCTTTTGAATAGCTGTCCTTCAAGGGAGTAGTCCATTAACTACAGCAATGATAGTACAGCTATCCTTTGAGGGAGCATTCTGACTTTTTAATTTGAAATTGATATGGTGACCGTGGATATTTTGACATCTTGATTTGTTTTGACAAAAATGTGAGTCATGGACAAGATTATAGAAGGTCAAGCGCTCCCTTTTATTAGGACAAAGCATCCATATTGTATAAAAGGGTTATAGAGGAATTGTTAAGAGGAATAGGGATGAAAGGAATTAGGACTAAGAGGATGGGGATTGCTCAAGGGATGAGCTCAAGTTAAATGTCAAGTGAATGAGTACTTGACTAGCAGTAGAATGGTCACAAATGCAATGCATTAAAAGGCTCAAGTTTTGGTCGTCCATCAAGAGAGGACAGACGATAAGTCCCTGATCCATACTTGTGTGTGATGATGAAAGGTCTGAGCCAATTAGGGGCAAACTTGCCTCGTTTACTTTGCTCCATATTAGTCACATGTTGATTCTCTTTGAGGATGAGGTCTCCGATATTGAAATCTCGTTCTCACAAATTTTTTTCATAGGCTCGCTTGATGTGATGTTGATAGACATGGAGATGATTAAGGGCAGCAAGATGGCATTCATCAAGTAACTCAAGTTGAGCTAAGTGATCATGATGAAAGTCATCATTGGAAAGGATGTCATGTAGAGAAATGTGGAGAGATAGGATTTGTACTTTAAGAGGTAAGACAGCCTCTATTCTGTACACGAGAGAGAAAGGGGTAGCACCCATAGAGGTTCGGATGCTAGTGCGGTAGGCCCACAAAGCGAAGGGAATGTGAATGTGCCAGTCCCTTCCTGTGTCATTGACCACCTTCATGAGAATTTTAGTGAGAATTTTGTTGGAAGCCTCAGCCTGCCCATTTGCTTGTGGGTAGTAAGGCGAAGAGAAACTGAGCTTGATGCCAAATGAGTCACATAGCTTTTGGATAGTTTTGTTTTTGTAGGACTTGCCATTGTCGGTGATGATCTTATGAGGGACACCGAAATGACAGATGATGTGGGTGCTGATGAAGTCGATGATCTTGTCAGATTTTGTGGAGATGAGAGGAATGACTTCCACCCACTTGGTGAAATATTCAATGGGTGTGATGATGGATTGATGATGAAGATAAGTCTGATGTGAAAGGTACAAAGAACATACTGACATTCTCCTTGCATCTTTTGACCATTACCTCTTGCAGACTATTCCTCGATCCACAAATAAGTTTGCTAACACCATGGCTTCTCTCACTTTGCATATCCCATCTTCCTTATCTGCATCCAGACTTTTTGTCACGGTGCATCGTGTGCCGTTGCCTTCCTATATCTCTCCTAACATTAATCATGTCAACACTATAGACCCTAGCCCACAAGATGATTGGTATAAGCAACTTGTGGACTTCTTATCTTTTTTTGTCATTCCTCCCAACCTCTCTATCAATGTACGATGAGATTTTATCAAGCGTACCACTCGCTATACCATGCTAGGGGGTCTTCTCTATAAGTGAGGCTTCGACAGCCTCCTTCTTCACTGTCTTACCTCCACTGAAGCATCTCAGGCCATTAATCAAGTCCACAATGGGATTTGTGGTAGACATTTCAGTGGGAATTCGGTTTCCAAGCGCATCCTTCATCTGGGCTATTATTGGCCCACCCTTCATCAAGACTGTAGCGACTATGTCCGGCATTGCATTAAGTGTCAGCAGCACTCTAACTTGCTTCATCTTCCTAGTCACACCTTACAATTCACTCAAGATTTCTGGCCTTTTTCTCAGTGGGGCTTAGATCTCATTGGTGAGATTAACCCTCGTTCGTCTCTTCATCATCACTCCATCATCACCGCCACTAAATATTTCACCAAGTGGGTGGAAGCCATTCCTCTCGTCTCCACAAAAGCCGACAATATCATCGACTTCATCAGCACCCACATCATCTATCATTTCGGTGTCCCTCATAAGATCATCACCGACAATGGAAAGTCCTTAAAAAACAAGACCATCCAAAAACTCTGTGACTCATTTGGCATCAAACTCAATTTTTCTTTGCCTTACTACCCACAAGCAAATGGGCAGGCCGAGGCTTCCAACAAAATTCTCACTAAAATTCTCATGAAGGTGGTCAATGACATAGGAAGGGACTGGCACATTCACATTCCCTTCGCTTTATGGGCCTACCACACTAGCATCTGAACCTCTACGACTGCTACCCCTTTCTCTCTCATGTATGGAATAGAGGCTGTCCTACCTCTCAAAGTACAGATCTCGTCTCTCCACATTTCTCTACATGACATCCTTTCCAATGATGACTTTCTTCATGATCACTTAGCTCAACTTGAGTTACTTGATGAGTATCATCTTTCTACCCTTAATCATCTCCATGTCTATCAACATCGCATCAAGCGAGCCTATGATAAAAATCTACGAGAACAAGATTTCAATATCAGAGACCTCATCCTCAAAGAGAATCAGCATGTGACTAATATGGAGTGAAGTAAATGAGGCAAGTTATCCCCTAATTGGCTTGGACCTTTCATCATCACACACAAGTATGGATCAGGGACTTACCATCTGTCTTCTCTTGATGGACGACCAGAACCTGAGCCTCTTAATGCGTTACATCTGCGACCATTTTACTACTAGTCGAGTACTCATTCACTTGACATTTAACTTGAGCTCATCCCTTGAGCAATCCCCATCCTCTTAGTCCTAATTCTTTTCATCCCTACTCCCCTTAACAATTCCTCTATAACCCTTTTATACAGTATGGATGCTTTGTCCTAATAAAAGGGAGCCCTTGACCTTCTATAATCTTGTCCATGACTCACATTTCTGTCAAAACAAATCAAGATGTCAAAATATCCATGGTCACCATATCAATATCAAATTAAAAAGGTAGACTGCTCCCTCGAAGGACAACTGTACTATCATTGCTATAGCTAATAGACTGCTCCCTCGAAGGATAGCTATTAAAAAGCCCTTATATTAAGCAAAATTCTAGACCACTCCCTCGAAGGATGGCTATGACTAATCTGGTAATAAACAACACTATCTTAGAAGCTTCCCGCATCGATCAGCTTCACAACTAACCACCAAGCACAATGACATCTCTATACAGGCTTCTCGCATTGATCAGTCTGCACAAAAAAAAAAAAAAATCAAAAATCATGGACTTGGCTTGTAGTTGTCTCAGGGTCTCCTATAAAAAGGGGCAAAGTTATCTCTGCTCTAAAACGGGTTACCCTATCCTCCTCCTATCACTTTCTCAAGGGACTTCGAGCTCACTTTAATGTCAAAGTGACTCGATTACCTCTCTAACACAACATATGGTCAATGACATCATGCATGAATGGGGCTCTTGGTTCTAATAACCCCTATCTATGCGGTCATTCTGGTCCTTGTCAATGAAAGAGCAATATGCCTTTCACTTCTTCTACACTTTGGTCACATTCAACTTCATCACTTGTCAATCAACTCAACTCAACTCTCTTTTCAGGCCACTCCCATAGCCTATTCACACTAGTTTCTCTAGACACCAATACACATGGAAACTATCGACCAGATGCAATTTATGTTAAGCATAAACCAATACTTGCTGAAGCATAAATAGACCTCAATTCATCTTTAGGATACATCCATCACGAATATGGAAAATTGCTAGGGATGAAAGACCACTCGACCAATGTTTTAGAATACACCATCACACAATATGGAAAAGGCTGCAACATCATCTTACCCTCATCATTCATCATGACCAAAACTAATCATCGACCAATCTTCTCAACTAGTTTGAACTACATTGGTCTGAGGCCCTATGACCTGGGCTATGTAGGCAGCACTCAGATAATACGACATCATCTGGGGTTAGTTTGACCACCCTCATTTATTCATCTCTCTGATGGACAAACCTTCTTTCCTCCTTTTGACTATGACCTTGCCCTCGACCAAGACCAATTCCATCCCTTTGACCCTTCCTCCCTTTTAGGGAGAACTACATTGGCCTGAGGCCCTTCACACAGGGGCTATGTAGGCACCACTCAGTGTTATGAGGTTAGCTCAGCCACATCCTTTCATCCCTTCATCCACCTCAACCAATGACCATTGGAGATCATGCTTATCTCCTCTGACTTCGACCACTTCCAAGACAATGTTGCCTTGGTTGTTTTTGCCTGTATGCTACCTCATGACTGGTTAGCCAAATTGTGCACAGACTATATTTTGGACCCTCACAAGTATAGGATCACAAGTTGGTTGATATGCACTACTTGTGACTTTTTTGTGTTTCTAAGAGCATTTCCTCATCCCAGGATACCTAGAACATGATGACCCATTGGAGCTACAGCTTCGATTGAATAACCTGATCAGCTACGACCACATGCTGGGGCCCAGTTACTTCAATTTTGGCACTCTTCAACCCTTGACCTGTGACAACTTGACCTGACCATCTTGTGTAGTGGCATGCGCATAATTACAACTTTTGTAGCATTCACCCTCACCCCTTTTTCATCTACTCTTTGTCAAATCAGTACCTGATTCCTGGTTCCCTTCTCTCGACTCCTGCTTTGAGGGGGAATACCTCATCCATAATTGGGGCAATCCACCTCCTATTTTTGTCTTGCTGTTCATTTGAACAACCAACAAGATGGAATCGACCTTATCCCACACCTGGGGCAACCAACTCCTATTTTTGTCTTGCAGTTCATCCAGAACAACCAACAAGACAAAAAGGGGCAAATGTAGACACCGAAATTGTGTCTAACCCTTGTCATCCTCCCCTTAACCCCCATTTTATTCTACCATGCCTATTTAACCCCTGTTGACCATTTTACCATGAGCCTTGCCCTTGGCAGGATGTAAAAATGAGCAAAAAGCTAAAATTAGCCTCTGTCCCCATTCTGCATCTGCC
Organism: Torreya grandis; assembly: GCA_037957365.1. Classification (NCBI taxonomy): domain Eukaryota; kingdom Viridiplantae; phylum Streptophyta; class Pinopsida; order Cupressales; family Taxaceae; genus Torreya; species Torreya grandis. The sequence continues at coordinate 4,498,305 of JARHVA010000312.1, read as the reverse complement.
GACATCGGTCACTACTCGGCCAACGTTGTCGACGTCAGTCACTACTCGGCCGATGTCGGCAGTCCTGATGGCATCGGTTATCCTTAATACTGCATTCTCGACCCAAACGCAGGATCCGTTATCTATTATCTATTATTTGGGCTTCGTTATTCAGTTGCCAATCAGTTTCTTGATTGGTTATTGGACCTTCTTTCAAAACATTCTTTCATTTGACCTTCAGAACGATCAGCTAACTTTTGCATCCAATCAATCTGTAATCAAATCTCTCATATTCTTTCTCTCAGGTACAGGTATTCTACTTCAGTCATCTCGCTAGAGGTCTGCTACATTGAACTTCTACAACATACCGACAACATCAATTATGTCTCCTACTCTATCTTTAGCATGTAACAGGTAAGCATTTGTTCTGTGCTTTTATTTTGTTCTCTAGTTATTGTTTTTAATTGATATTACCACCCTGACTTAGATTCAGATTACAAACCCGACTTGACTTCCTCCCGTATCACCTCTATCCACCCTTTCCAGAATATACAGCCTATAACTCTGCCTAGATTTTTGCACCAAACCCCCAAACAACCCCTCTGACTCCTAAACTGGCTCCCTAACCCCCAGACAAAACTTCAAACCATTCTGCAATCCTAAAACCTTGTCCAGACCCGACCAGAGCCCATCCAAAAATTGCTACCCTGACCAACACCGGTCATTACCCCTATCGACGCCGGCACTTTAACCAATGTCGGCACACTTCCTTGACCGACGCTGGCACATAGATTGACACTGGCAACTATGTAGAGCAATTTGCTACATATCAGGTACGCATTTTGCTTTTTGTCTTTTATTTCTTTCATCCTGTCTTTCACTATTTCTATTTCTATCAAATATTCTATTTTTAATTAGTGGGTTGATATCCCTCAAGGAAGTCTTCGTACTTCAGGGATCAAGATTTTGCTTGACAGCCCACCATCTCCTCATCTAACATTTTTCATGTTTTAGTCTCTTTTTCTTTGCAGGTGTCATTCCTCCACAGCCAAAGAGGAGTACCTTCCAACGTCTGATTTTGATGCGCACGACTACATCCAGGTAACATCTAACCTTGACCATTCTTCTTAGTTTCTTAATTCCTTATTTATATGTAAAAAGCAAAATAATGTAGAAACATTTTGTGCCAGAATGTTTCTACGCTATTTCGCTTTCACATTCAAAGAGAGAAATTAAGAAACTAAGAAGAATGGTCAAGGTTAGATGTTACCTGGATGTAGTCGTGTGCACCAAAATCAGATGTTGGAAGGTAATCCTCTTTGGCTGTGGAGGAATGACACCTGCAAAGAAAAAGAGATTAAAACACGAAAAATGTTAGATGAAGAGATGGTGGGCTGTCAAGCAAAAGCTTGATCCCTGAAGTACAAAGACTTCCTTGAGGGATATCAACCCACTGATTAAAAATAGAATATTTGATAGAAATAGAAATAGTGAAAGACAAAATGAAAGAAATAAAAGACAAAAAGCAAAATGCATACCTGATATGCAACAAATTGCTCTACACATTCACCGGTGTCGATCCCTGTGCCAGCGTCAGTCAAGGAAGGGTGCCGACATCGGTTAAAGTGCCGGTGTCGGTAAGGGTAATGACCGGCATCGGTCGGGGCAACAGTTTTTGGGTGGGGTCTGGTCAGGTCTGGATAGGGTTTTAGGATTGCAGAAAGGTCTGAAGTTTTTGTCTGGGGGTTAGGGAGCCGATTTGGGAGTCAGAGGGATTGTTTGGGGGTTTTGTGTAGAAATCTGGGCAGAGTTACAAACTATATATTCTGGAAAGGGTGGATAGAGGTGATACGGGAGGAAGTCAAGTCAGGTTTGTAATCTGAATCTAAGTTGGGGTGGTAATATCAATTAAAAACAATAACTAGAGAATAAAATGAAAGCACAGAACAAACGCTTACCTATTACATGCTGAAGACAGAGTAGGAGACATAATTGATGTTGTCAGTGTGTTGCAGAAGTTTGATGTAGCAGACCTCCAGTGAGATGACTGAAGTAGAATACCTATACTGGAGAGAGAGAATATGAGATATTTGATTGTAGATTGATTGGATGCAAAAGTTGGTTGATCGTTCTGAAGGTCGAGTGAAAGAATGTTTTGAAAGAAGGTCCAATAACCGATCGAGAAACTGATTGGCAACTGAATAACGAATAATGGATAATGGATAATGGATAATAGATCTTGCATTTAGGTTGAGAATGCAGTATTAAGGATAACCGACGCCAGTAGGACCACCGACGTCGAACGAGTAGTGACCAACGTCGGCGACATCGACTGAGTAGTGATTGATGTCGGCAGATGCAGAATGGGGATAGAGAATAATTTTAGCTTTCTGCTCATTTTTAAATGCTGCCAAGGGTAAGGCTCATGGGAAAATGGTCGACAGGGGTTAAATAGGCATGGGAAAATAAAATGGAGGTTAAGGGGAGGATGATAAGGGTTAGACACAATTTCAGTGGCTACATTTGCCCCTTTTTGTCTTGTTGGTTATTCTGGATGAACTACAAGACAAAAATAGGAGTTGGTTACCCCAGGTGTGGGATAAGGTCAATTTCATCTTGTTGGTTGTTTGAATGAACAACAAGACAAAAATAGGAGGTAGATTGCCCCGATTATGGATGAGGTATTCCCCCTCAAAGTAGGAGTCAAGGGAAGGGAATCAGGAATTAGGTGCTGATTTGACAAAGAGTAGATGAAAAAGGGGTGAGGGTGAACGTTGCAAAAGTTGTAATTGCATGCATACCACTGCACAAGATGCTCAAGTCAAATTTTCATAGGTCAATTAACTAGGCCCCAGCATGTGGTCGTAGCTGATCAAGTTATTCAATCGAAGCTATAGCTCCAATGGGTCATCGTGTTCCAAGTATCCTGGGCTCAAGAAATGCTCCTAGAAACACGAAAAAGTCACAAGTAGTGCGGATCAACCGGCTTGTGATCATATACTTGTGAGGTCCAAAATATAGTCTGCGCATAATTTGGCTAACCAGTCATGAGGTAACATATAGGAAAATACAACCAAGGCAACATTGTCTTGGAAGTGATCGAAGTCGGAGGAGATAGGCATGATCTCCAATGGTCATTGGTTGAGGTGGATGAATGGACGAAAGGATGTGGCCGAGCTAACCTCATAAGACATTATGTGATCTGAGTGTTGCCTACATAGCCCTTGTGTGAAGGGCCTCAGGCCAATGTAGTTCTCCCTAAAAGGGAGGAAGGGTCAAAGGGATGGAATTGGTCTTGGTCGAGGGCAAGGTCATGGTCAAAAGGAGGAAAGAAGGTTTGTCCATCAGAAAGACAAACAAATGAGGGTGGTCGAGCTAACCCTAGATGATGTCATATCATCTGAGTGCTGCCTACATAGCCCTTGTGTGAATGGCCTCAGACCAATGTAGTTCGAACTAGTTGAATAGATTAGTCAATGATTGGTTTGGTCATGTGTCGAAAGGATGAGGAGAAAAAGATGTTACAGCCTTTTCTAAATGGTGTATTCTACAACATTGGTTGAGGGGTCTTTCATCCCTAGAAATTTTCCATATTCATGATGGATGTATGCTAAAGATGAATTGAGGTCTATTTATGCTTCAACAAGTATTGGTTTATGCTTAACATAAATTGCGTCTTGTTGATAGTTTCCATGTGTATTGGTTTCCATAGAAATGAGTGTGAATAGGTTAGGTGAGTGGTTTGAGCTGAGTGTGACAAATGATATAATGTGACAAAAGTGTGAAAAAAGGTAAAAATCATAATCGCCCTTTCATTGATGAGGACCAGAATGGTAGCATAGATAGGGGGTGTTAGAACTAAGAGCCCCATTCATGCATTACGTCATTGACCATATGTTGTGTTAGAATGGTAATCAAATCACTTTGATATTAAAGTGAGTTCGAAGTCCCTTGAGCAAGTGATAGGAGGAGGAAATAGGGTAACCCATTTTAAGAGCAGAGATGACCTTGCCCTTTTTTATGGGAGACCCTGAGACAACTATAAGTCAAGTCCATTACTTGTTTTTCTTTTTGGTGGTGCAGACTGATCAATGTGGGAAGTCTGCATAGAGATGTCATTTGCTTGGTGGTCATTTGTGAAGCCGATTAATGTGGGAAGCTTCTAAGAAAGATTGCTATTTGTAGCAAGAGTTAGTCATAGCCATCCTTCAAGGGAGTGGTCTATATTTTGCTTTATATATAAGGGCTTTGAATAGCTGTCCTTCGAGGGAGTAGTCTATTAGCTACAGCAATGATAGTACAGTTGTCCTTCGAGAGAGTAGTATGCCTTTTGAATTTGATATTGATATGGTGACCATCGATATTTTGACATCTTGATTTGTTTTGACAGAAATGTGAGTCATGGACAAGATTATAGAAGGTCAAGGGCTCCCTTTTAGTAGGACAAAGCATCCATACTGTATAAAAGGGTTATAGAGGAATTGTTAAGGGGAGTAGGGATGAAAGGAATTAGGACTAAGAGGATGGGGATTGCTCAAGGGATGAGCCCAAGTTAAATGTCAAGTGAACGAGTACTCGACTAGCAGTAGAATGGTCACAGATGCAACACATTAAGAGGCTTAGGTTCTGGTCATCCATCAAGAGAGGACAGACGATAAGTCCCTGATCCATACTTGTGTGTGATGATGAAAGGTTCAAGCCAATTAGGGGAAAACTTTCCTCATTTACTTCACTCCATATTGGTCACGTGTTGATGATGATTAAGAAGTTGGTTGATGTGGTCACTGATTTTTCGAGATTGGTCGAGGGCCGGGTTGAGATTGGTGTTTGGTTGAGGTCATGATAGGTAGTATAAAGTCGAACTCCCCCCAGCCATTTGGTGGTAGGAAGAATGTCTAACACCTAGTGCGGATGAGATGGAGAGAAGATGAGGGGGAGAGACTTGGGTACCCCACCTGGTTGATAGGTCAGGGGTTCCCAAGCAAATGGTGTTTAGGCATTGAAAAAGTTAGGAGGGATGGAAACCACCGACTCCATAGGTGAAGGAGGAATGTGTGAGCCTGGAGATTGGTCAATGGTTGGCTCAGGGCAAAGGTCTACGGAGGCCTGAGTGGGGTCATGATATCCTAGGCCATACCGTTTCTTGGCATTATCATCATTGAGCAGCTCAATAGGCTAATGGGAGCCCTGCTCATAGCGTCTGAAACCAAAACCCTTCCATGCACACGTGTAAAGGTAAGTGTGTGCAAAGGCAGGGTTGCCAAGAAATGAGAAGTCTGATGTGAATGGTCTGGTGCGCATGATTCTAGAGTGAATGTTTCTACGCTATTTGCTTTCACATTCAAAGAGAGAAATAAGAAACTAAGAGATAGTCAAGGTTAGATGTTACCTGGATGTAGTCGTGTGCACCGAAATCAGATGTTGGAAGGTACTCCTCTTTGGCTGTGGAGGAATGACACCTACAAAGAAAAAGAAACTAAAACATGAAAAAAGTTAGATGAGGAGATGGTGGACTGTCAAGCAAAAGCTTGATCCCTGAAGTACGAAAACTTCCTTGAGGGATATCAACCCACTAATTAGAAATAGAATATTTGATAGAAACAAAAATAGTGAAAGATAGAATAAAAGAAATAAAAGACAAAAAGAAAAATGTGTACCTGATATGCAGCAAATTGCTCTGCACAGTCACCGGTGTTAGTCTCTGTGCCAGCGTCCATCAAAGAAGGGTGCCAACGTCGGTTAAAGTGCCAGCGTCGGTAGGGGTAATGACCGACATCAGTCAGGGCAGCAGTTTTTAGACAGGGTCTGGTCAGGTCTGGACAAGGTTTTAGGATTGCAGAATGGTCTAAAGGTTTCATCTAAGGGTTAGGGAGCTGGTTTCAGAGTCAGAGGGATTGTTTGGGGGTTTGTACAAAAATTTGGGTAGAGTTACAGACTGTATATTCTGAAAAGGGTGGATAGAGATGATATGGGAGGAAGTCAAGTTGGGTTTGTAATCTGAATCTAAGTTAGGGTGGTAATATCAATTAAAAATAATAACTAGAGAACAAAATAAAAGCACTGAAGAAAAACTTACCTGTTACATGCTAAAGATAGAGTAGGAGACATAATTGATGTTGTCGATATGTTGTAGAAGTTCAATGTAGCAGATCTCTAGTGAGATGACTGAAGTAGAATACCTATATCAGAGAGAGAGAATATGAGAGATTTGATTGTAGATTGATTGGATACAAAAGTTGGCTGATCGTTTCGAAGGTCAAATGAAAGAATGTTTTGAAAGAAGGTCTGATAACCGATCAAGAAACTGATTGGCAACTGAATAGCGAAGCCTGGATAACAGATAACAGATCTTACATTCAGGTCGAGAACGTAGTATTAAGGATAACCAATGCCAATAGGACCGCTGACATCGGCCAAGTAGTGACCGACGTCGGTGACATCAGCTGAGTAGTGACCGATGTCGGCAGATGCAGAATGGGGATAGAGGCTAATTTTAGCTTTCTACTCATTTTTACATGTTGCCAGGGGCAAGGCTTGTGGGAAAATGGTCGACAGGAGTTAAATAGGCATGGGAGAATAAAATGGGGGTTAAGGGGAGGATGACAAGGGTTAGACACAATTTTGGTGTCTACATTTGCCCCTTTTTGTCTTGTTGGTTGTTCTGGATGAATTGCAAAACAAAAATAGGAGTTGGTTGCCCCAGGTGTGGGATAAGGTCGATTTCGTCTTGTTGGTTGTTCGAATGAACTACAAGACAAAAATAGGAGGTGGATTGCCCCGATTATGGATGAGGTATTCCCCCTCAAAGTAGGAGTCGAGGGAAGGGAACCTGAAATTGGGTGCTGATTTGACAAAGAGTAGATGAAAAAGGGGTGAGGTAAATGCTTCAAACGTTGTAATTGTGTGCATACCACTGCACAAGATGGTTAGGTCAAATTGTTGCAAGTCAAGGGTCGATGAGTGCCAAAATTAAAGTAACCAGGCCCCAGCATGTGGTCGTAGCTGATTGGGTTATTCAATCAAAGCTGTAGCTCCAATGGGTCATCGTGTTCCAGGTATCCCAGGCTCAAGAAATGCTCCTAGAAACATGAAAAAGTCACAAGTAGTGAAGATCAACCAGCTTGTGATCTTATACTTGTGAGGGTCTAAAATATAGTCTACGCACAATTTGGCTAACCAGTCATGAGGTAGCATACAGGCAAAAACAACCAAGGCAATATTGTCTTAGAAGTGGTCGAAGTCAGAGGAGATAGGCATGATCTCCAATGGTCATTAGTCGAGGTGGATGAATAAACGAAAGGATGTGGCTGAGCTAACCTCAGAACACTTAGTGCTGCCTACATAGCCCCTGTGTGAAGGGCCTCAGGCCAATGTAGTTATCCCTAAAAGGGAGGAAGGGTCAAAGGGATGGAATTGGTCTTGGTCGAGGGCAAGGTCATGGTCAAAAGGAGGAAAGAAGGTTTATCCATCAGAGAGACGAACAAATGAGGGTGGTCAAGCTAACCCCAAATGATGTCATATCATCTAAGTGTTGCTTACATAGCCCAGGTCATAGGGCCTCAGACCAATGTAGTTCGAACTAGTTGAGAAGATTGGTCGATGATTGGTTTGGTCATGTGTCGAAATGATGAGGAGAAAAAGATGTTACAGCCTTTTCGAAATGGTGTATTTTGCAACATTGGTTGAGGGGTCTTTCATCCCTAACAATTTTCCATATTCATGATGGATGTATGCTAAAGATGAATTGAGGTCTATTTATGCTTCAGCAAGTATTGGTTTATGCTTAACATAAAGTGCATCGGGTCGATAGTTTCCATGTGTCTTGGTGTCCAGAGAGACTAGTGTGAATAGGCTATGGGAGTGGCCTGAAAAGAGAGTTGAGTTGAGTTGATTAGGTTTGACAAGTGATGAAGTTGAATGTGACCAAAGTGTAGAAGAAGTGAAAAGCATATTGCTCTTTCATTGACAAGGACCAGAATGACAACATAGATATGGGTTATTAGAACGAAGAGCCCTATTCATGCATGACATCGTTGACCATATGTTGTGTTAGAGAGGTAATCGAATCACTTTGACATTAAAGTGAGCTCGAAGTACCTTGAGAAAGTGATAGGAGGAGGATAGGGTAACCCATTTTAAAGCAGAGATAACTTTGCCCCTTTTTATAGGAGACCCTGAGACAACTACAAGTCAAGTCCATGACTCGTTTTTTTTTTGTGTGCAGACTGATCAATGTGGGAAGCCTGTATAGAGATGTCATTGTGCTTGGTGGTCAGTTGTGAAGCTGATCGATGTGGGAAGATTTTAAGATAGTGTTGTTTATTGCCAGATTAGTCATAGCCATCCTTCGAGGGAGTGGTCTAGAATTTTGCTTAATATAAGGGCTTTGAATAGCTATCCTTTGAGGGAGCAGTCTATTAGCTATATCAATGATAGTACAATTATCCTTCGAGGGAGCAGTCTACCTTTTGAATTTGATATTGATATGGTGACCATGGATATTTTGACATCTTGATTTGTTTTGATATAAATGTGAGTCATGGACAATATTATAGAAGGTCAAGGGCTCCCTTTTATTAGGACAAAGCATCCATACTGTATAAAAGGGTTATAGAGGAATTGTTAAGGGGAGTAGGGATGAAAGGAATTAGGACTAAGAGGATGGGGATTGCTCAAGGGATGAGCTTAAGTTAAATTTCAAGTGAACGAGTACTCGACTAGTAGTAGAATAGTCACAGATGCAATGCATTAAGAGGCTCAAGTTCTAGTCGTCCATCAAGAGAGGATAGACGATAAATCCCTGATCTATACTTGTGCATGATAATGAAAGGTCCAAGCCAATTAGGGGTAAACTTGCCTCATTTACTTCACTCCATATTGGTCATGTGTTGATGATGATTAAGAAGTTGGTTGATGTGGTCACTGATTTGTTGAGACTGGTCGAGGGCCGGGTCGAGATTGGTGTTTGGTTGAGGTCATGATAGGCAGTATAAAGTCAAACTCCCCCCAGCCATTTGGTGGTAGGAAGAATGTCTAACACCCAGTGTGGATGAGATGGAGAGAAGATGAGGGGGAGAGACTTGGGTACCCCACCTGGTTGATAGGTCAAGGGTTCCCAAGTGAATGGCGTTTAGGCATTGAAAAAGTTAGGAGGGATGGAAACCACCGACTCCGTAGGTGAAGGAGGAGGAATGGGTGAGCCTGGAGATTGGTCAATGGTTGGCTCAGGGCAAAGGTCTACTGAGGCCTGAGTGGGGTCGTGATAACCCAGGCCATACCATTTCTTGGCATTGTCATCATTGAGTGGCTCAATAGGCTGATGGGAGCCCTGCTCATAGCGTCTGAAACCAAAACCCTTCCATGCACACCTATAAAGGTAAGTGTGTGCAAAGGTGGGGTTGCCAAGAAATGAGAAGTCTGATGTAAATGGTTGGGGTGAAGAGAGAGGGTTGCCATCAGTAGGAGCTTGATTGAGACCCCCATAGACAAGATTGGTTTTGAGGTGAGGAGGACCATAAGGCACAACCATCCCGATCTGATGGTCGTAAATGGGGATGTAGTGAAGGCCTCCATACTCTTGCAGAGTTTGGAACATGTCTAAGGTCAGCAAGTGATACTCCCCTAATGAAAGTCTTTGGAAGTTGTCTTTCATGGGGTCTATGGTTGTCACTTGAAGGGGAAGTGTGAGGGCGATCACCTGTTGCAAACTGGTCGAAGCTTCTGTGGATGGAGGCGGTGCTGGGATTGATGGCTTGATAGGAATGAGGATGTCATTTGGATGGTAGGTGGTGTTACAAGTTTTGAAGGGTGAAGGGTCAGTGGGAATGGTGTGGACTTGCCCATCGTGCTCAAATTTCACATAACAGTGCAGGGTGGAGGGGACACAGGCCATGGCACGGATCCAGGGTCGGCCCAGCAACATGTTATATTGAAACTCTCCTTCGATGATATAGAAGAGCTCTGGGACTGTGTGTGGACCAACGCAGATGTGAAGGATGACTGTGCCAATGGTCGTGGCAGTGGTGTCATTAAAGGAGTGCAAGATTGTGTTAGTTTTGGAGACGCAATTATTGGGAAGAGCCAACTAATCAAAGGCATGGGTGGAGCTAATGTTGATGCTGGCACCTCCATCGATCATAATGTGTTTAATGCGTGTTCGATCAACATAGGTAGTGATGAAGAGGGTGGCGTCTTGATCTTTTGTGTTGGATGTGGGAATCTCAGAATCGTTGAATGTGATGGAGGCAACAGGGGCTAAAGAGTGAACAAGGGCAGCAAGTGGCTGGGGGTCCTTGAGTTGGACTTCCACTGCCTGTAGGGCTCTGATGAGGGCTTGACGATGCTGGGGTGAGGTTTGGATGAGGTCATAAAGAGACATCTTCACAGGCATCTGGTGGAGCTATTTTAAAATAGAGTCATGAATTGGTCTGGAAGAAGAAAAAGAAGAAGAGGAGGGTTGAGATGTGCCAAGGATAGAAATCTTAGGCTTGGGCTATTGAGGTGGATTGACGAAAGGGTAGGTCTAAGGAATGGCAGCTTTTTCTTTCACCTGGTCCTTTTGTGACCTAGTGGTTATGTGAATGGCATTGATTTCAAAGATAGGAGGTGAAGGAGATAAAGGGGTTGTAACCTGTTGATGAGATGTTGATGGGTTTGAAGAGGTTAAAGGGTTATGAGAAGGAGTCAGTGGTCAGTTGAGAGTGTCCTCAAAGAGAAGGGTGTCTTTCTCCAGATAACGGTGAATGACAGCCTTGAGGGCACATCAAGTCTCGATATCGTGTCCTGGCATATGATGGTATAAGTAAATCTTCATGTCGTCGAACTAGGAGGGCTTAGACATGAGGGGTTGGAAAGGCCTGATGGGTGGAAGAGTTATGCTATAAGTCTACAAAATTCAGTGCAAGATCAAAGAGTATGAGGCCACTAAAGGGTCTGTGCTCATCGATGTGTTCGATGCTGGTGACTTTTGCTTTGGGCGGAGTTGGAGGAGGCTTTCGTACTACCTTTTGGGTTGATGGTGTGGTGACAGGCAGAGATGGTACATTCTTCATGAGAGGAACCGCCCTTTTGGGAGACGGTAGGCTAGTGGTAGGCAAAGGAAATAGAGGAGGCAACTAGTTTTGATTAGAGGTATGAGTGGGGAGGACTTTGGTCAAGGTTGAAGGGTGAGGGCCCAAAATGGAGGGCAATGGTGATGGGGGAGGAGGAGTTTGCCTCTGTGGTTTGGCAGTCTTCTTTGATTTGATTTGAAGACTACTATTGGTCGAAGTCTGGTCTATGTCCACCTTCACTTGTGGATGAGTGAGGTTGGAGACAGGGCGAACTCCGAGTGACTTGATTGGTTTAGATGGGGTAGATGAGGGTTTTGGTCCTGATGCGGTTGATTGAGGTGTAGACGGTCTAGAAGTGGAAGTCTGGTTTTTGTTAAGAGTCTTGGGAGATTCTGCCATGGAAGGATTAGCAGTATGAGATGAGAGGGCACGGGCATGTTGAAGAGCTGTGAGACGCTCCCACAATACTTGATGCTCCACTTTCCTTGAAGGGAGAAGTTTGAGTTTCTCCACTAATCAAGAAAATGGCTGAGAAGATGTTGGATGAGGTTTGGGTTCTTGAGAAGATGTTGACGGTTGTGGGACTGAAGGTGTGGTAGTCTCGATCCCAAGGCATGATGAAGTTGTGATAGGTTCATCCTTGGTTGGAGACGAAGGAGAGGTTGGTTCTTCCCTAGGTGGAGAAGAAACCAGAGAATGAGGCTCCTCAAGTGGGTAAAGGGTAGGGATGATTGTGCCCTCCACTTTCGGTCAAGGAGTAGGAAGGGTTGGGTCCTCCATGGGCAGCAAGAAGGGAGATGGTGAAACCAGTGGTGCTGGTAAGGTCGAGGCATCCTTCAAGATGAGAGAGGTTGATGGAGAACTAACCAAAGAAAGAGGTTCATCCACATGTGATGAACTGATGGATGGATTCACCTCTTGAGGTTGTGAAAGAGTTTGGTCGGGGATGAAGGGTGAGACCGTATTGACTCTTTGAATGTTGTGTTCATGAATGTCATCAATCAAGGTCTAGACATTTTTTTGAGTTGGTGGATGATTGGGGAATGGTTATTTGAAGATGTCGATACCCTGATTAGGTGGTGCATTGGGATTGTCTAGGATGAGATCACCCTTTTCAAGCATGTCTTGGAATATGTTTTTAAGGGTTTTACACTTGCCCATGTCATGGCCTTTAACATGGTGGTAGTTGTAGAAGTCATTTTCCCTATACCACGTAGGGATGGCACGTGAGGGATCAAATTGTGGAGGTGGTCTGATCTGGGGGAGATTGAGGACCCCCTATTTGACGAGTTTTTCTAGCATAGACGCGTATGATTCTCTGAGTGGAGTATACTGTCATTGTACGTATCTCTGCTGGAATTGACGGGTGATGCTTTGGGACATGGATGGTTCAGGCTGGTTAGTTGAATGGGAAGAGGAAGAAGATCTAATGACCACAGCATTTGCTGAAGCTTTAGATTTAGGATTGGATAAGGAAGGCTTAAAAGAGGGGTCATTGGTCTTGGAGTTGGATTCTTGCTCCACAACTTGACTTTATTCTCCTCGATGGCACATAATTCAAGTTTGTAGGCCATCGTGAAGGCTTCATCAAAAGTGCGGAAGGTCTGAACCCTTAAGGTGGAAGAAATAAGTTTGGCACAGGCTTGGGAGAAAAGTTCAATAAATTTGAGTTGGGGTAAGGAAAAGGAGAGTTGATTGATGAGGCCCCTCCATCGAGTGATGAAATCAGCAATGGATTCATCCTCGAATTGGCGGATAGAATAGAGGTCTGTGATTGAGACCTTCTTGGTGATGTTGATAGAGAAATGATCAAGGAAGAGCTGGGCTAGCTGAGTGAATGTGAAGAGGGAATGGCTGGTAAGGGAGCTGTACCAGTCAAGTGTAGCACCTGAGAGAGACATAGGAAATGTGCATAAAAGCAATGCATCATCATGGGCGATAAGGTAACAGGCATGTCTGAATGCCTGTAAGTGCTGTTGTGGGTCTTCCTTGCTTTGAAAATGAGAAAACTTAGGAAGTTCCCATTGGCTGAGATATGGCCTAATCGGGACAGAAGGATGAATGGGCTCATTGCAAATTTGTTTGTATGAGAGAGTATTGCGTGAGCCAAAAATGGAGGTCTCTAGACTAGACATCTTGTCCATCATCATTTTGATGATATCTACTGATAGATTAGTGGGTGGAGTGCCCCCTAAATTGTAAGGTGCTTGAAAGAGGCTAGAAGAGGCATATAATGTAGTCATTTGTACCAGTAAGGGTGCAACGTATGAATGACTAGTCGTAGGGATAGAAGAGGAGACTAAGGATGGTTGGGTAGAAGGCATGGCTAGGCTCGATGTTGCCACGGGAGGTTGGTTAGTGGTAACATGGGCCAATGGATAGGTAGCCACCCTAGTGTTGATAGGAGCAAGGGTAGGTGGATTAGAGACGACCAGATTCTAAAAGGGGGTAGATGTGGTTGAGTGGGCTGAGGTTGATAGGGGGATAAAACCCTGATGGAAGTGGGCCCAAAGATGGAGGGAGAGGCCACACTTGGATGGTTGGTAAAAGGCTGGTCATTAGTCGAGGCAATAGCTTGGGTGTCTAAAGGTTGAACTACGGACGCTGTTGATATGGCCACAGTCTTGAGAAGAGAGGTTGACATTCGGTAAATTAGATTGCCCAAGGAGTCTCACGTTCAGATATTCATGAGATAGTGCTATGAGGCTTTGACGTTGAGGTCCAAGAATCGTGCAAAATCTTGGTCCCCTTCTGGGATAATAGGAGTCTGGGTCGGGGATGGTCTAGTAGGAGTTCTTTCAGTCTCTGAGTGGAACTCCATTATAGGACTGGTTATGGACGGAGTATACGGAAGCAAGTAATGCCTTGCGTGATCGACTAGAGCCTTGGCTTGGCTACGAGTCAGAACCATTCAAGGCAAGAAAGAACATCCTCACAAGCTCAAACAAGTAGATAAGAATAGAAAAGATGAAGAACACAAGCAAATCCTAAAAAAAAACCTAGGAGTAAATTATTAGGATTATAGTGGCTTATGCCTTAGAATATGTGTAGAGGAAGATTGGCTTTTGAGTCGGGTCCTAGAAGAAGTAGTCTATGGATGGTTTCGGGTTAGTTATGGTGCTCAAAAGTCTATGTTAGGTTCCGTACTTGGCCTGGTGCTAAGGAGCAAGCTCCCCTCACTTCACGAGTCCAGTGATACGCTGGTCTCGCTTAGCCAAAATATACTTCCCCTAGAGATTAGACTCTGCTAGAGAATAGAGTGGGATTTCCCATTGGTGATGAAATCCAAGTAAGATTGCCAGGATGGGTAAGGTATCCACTGGGTGATGAAATCCCAGTCGGGCCTTGTCTCAGGTAAGTTAAGATGCTTGTTTTGTGCAAGTGGTTTGGTCATGTAACATAAAGTGGACTAGATTAATTCATGATGCGATTATTAATTACTAGGTGTGGACTAAGAAATGAAAGCAAGCAGAAATGAAAATGCAATGTGTTTTAAGCCCAAGTCAAAATGTGAAGTTGGAATGAAAACAAGTTGAGAAAGGGTTGAAGAATATGATTTTTGACTAGTCTAGAAGTGCAAGAAAAGAAAGAAAAGTTCTTTTTAATCCTGCTGATGGTGTCATTTAGAAGAGATGAAAGAGGTGAAAAGGGAGAAACCTAATGCACCTATATGAAAAGAAAGAAAGAAAGAACCCAAGGAAGGCCCTAGGGTCCCACCGGGGGTGCTAGAATGTTTCTACGCTATTTTTGCAGGCAACACGAGGATGCATCTTTCGAAGCTTTTGCCTAACAGGGTTAGCCTCTAGTTTGGTGACAATGTTATGGGTAGCGATGGTGGGGTTGATGCCAGGCATGTCATTGTAAGTCCAGGCAAAGGCCTTGCTATGGTCAGAGAGGAACTGGATATAGTCAAGCTGCTCCTAAGCGTCTAAAGATTGGCCAATCTTTAAGACATAAGGAACATCAAAAGAAGGAAGGTTGATATTAATGGTTGATTCATTTAACATAACCTAGGTCTCAGAAGGGAGGGAGCGCTGGAGGAAAGAGTCATCAGCGCCCATGTAAGAAAGAATGGCATCATCGTCAACGCAGTGGACAGTGTGAATGGTCATTGACTCATCTTCTATCATGCTGGGAAAAATGAGAGGGAGAGACCTGGACACCCCATTTAGCTGATAAGTCAGGGGTTCCAAGTGGATGGTGTTTATGCAAAAAAAAACTCAGAGGAATAGAAACCACCGACTCCGTAGGTGAAGGAGGAAGAATGGGCGAGCGTGGAGGAGATTGGTCAATGGTTGGTTTGAGACAAAGGTCTGTAGGGTCTTGAGTGGGGTCGTGATATCCTAGACCATATCGTTTCTTGGCATTGTCATCGTTGAGCAGCTCAATAGGCTGATGGGTTCCCTGCTCATAGCATCCAAAACCAAAACCCTTCCATGCACACCTATAAAGGTAAGTGTGTGCAAAGGCGAGATTACCAAGAAATGAGAAGTCTGATGTGAAAGGTTGAGGTGAAGAAAGAGGATTGCCATCAGTAGGAGCTTGATCAAGCCCCCCATAGACAAGGTTGGTTCGGAGCTGAGGAGGACCATAAGGCACGATCATCCTGATCCAATGGTCATAACTAGGGCTGTGATGTAGGCATCCATACTCTTGTGGAGTTTGGAACATGTCTAAGGCTAGCAAGCGATACTCCCCCAACAAAAGTCTTTAGAATATGCCTTCCATGGGGTCTGTGGTCATTGCTTGAAGGGGAGGTGTGAGGGCGACCGCCTGTTGCAAACTGGTCGAAGCTTCCACGGATGGAGGTAGTGCTGGGATTGATGGCTTGATAGGAATGAGGATTTCATTTGGATGGTAGGTGGTGTTACAAGTTTTGAAGGGTGAAGGGTCAGTGAGAATGGTGTGGACTTGCCCATCGTGCTTGAATTTTACACAATGGTGTAGGGTGGAGGGGACACAGGCCATGGCGTGGATTCAGGGTCAGCCTAGCAACATGTTGTAGTGAAACTCTCCTTTGATGATATAGAAGAGCTTTAATACTGTGCGTGGACCAATGTGGATGTGAAGGATGACTATGCCAATGGTCGTGGTAGTGGTGTCATTAAAGGAGCACAAGATTGCATCAGTTTTGGAGACACAATTCTTGGGAAGAGCCAACTGATCAAAGGCATGGGTGGAGATAATGTTGATGCTGACACCTCTATCGATCATAACACATTTAATGCATGTCTGATCAACATAGGTAGTGATGAAGAGGGTGGCATCCTGATCTTCTGTGTTGGATGTGGGAATATCAGAATCGCTGAATGTGATGGAGGCAATAGGGGCTAAAGAGTGGACAAGGGCAGCAAGTGGCTGGGGGTCCTCGGGTTAGACCTCCACTGCCTGCAGGGCTCTGATGAGGGCTTGATGATGTTGAGGCGAGGTTTGGATGAGGTCATAAAGGGACATCTTCATAGGCGTCTGGTGGAGCTATTTCAACATGGAGTCATGAATTGCCCTTGAAGAGGAAGAAGAAGAGGGTTGAGGCGCGCTAAGGATAGAAATCTTAGGCTTGGGTGGTTGAGGAGGATTGAAGAAAGGGTAGGTCAAAGGAATGGTGGCTTTTTCTTTTGTCTTGTCCTTTTGTGACCTAGTGGTTATGTGAATGGCATTGATTTCAAAGATAGGAGGTGAAGGAGATAAAGGGGTTGTAACCTGTTGATGAGATGTTGATGGGTTTGAAGAGGTTGGAGGGTTATGAGAAGGAGTCAGGGGTTAGTTGAGAGTGTCCTCAAAGAGAAGGGTGTCTTTCTCCAGATAGCAGTGAATGACAGCCTTGAGGGCACAACAAGTCTCGGTATCGTGTCCTGGCGTACGATGGTATAAGCAAATCTTCGTGTCATCGAACTAGGAGGGCTTAGACCCGAGGGGTTGGAAAGGCCTGATGGGTGGAAGGGTTATGCTGGAAGTCTATAAAAGTTGGTGCAAGATCAAAGAGTATGAGCCCACTAAAGGGTCTGTGCTCGTTGATGTGTGTGATGCTGGTGAATTTTGCTTGGGCAGAGTTGGAGGAGGCTTCCATACCACCTTTTGGGTTGATGGTGCGGCGACAGGTGGAGATGGTACATTCTTCATGAGAGGTACCACCCCTTTGGGAGAGGGTAGGCTAGTAGTAGGCAAAGGAAGTAGAGGAGGCAATTGGTTTTGATTAGAGGTATGAGTGGGGAGGACTTTGGTCAAGGTCAAAGGATGGGGACCCAAAATAGAGGGCAATGGTGACAGGGGAGGAGGAGTTTGCCTCTATGGTTTGGCAGTCTTCTTTGATTTGATTTGAAGACTACTATTGGTCGAAGTCTGGTCTAAGTCCACCTTCACTTTTGGATGAGTGAGGTTGGAGACAGGGCGAACTCTGAGTGACTTGATTGGTTTAGACGGGGTAGATGAGGGTTTTGGTCCTGATGCGGTTGATTGAGGTGTAGACGGTCTAGAAGTGGAAGTCTGGTTTTTGTTGAGAGTCTTGGGAGATTCTACCATGGGAGGATTAGCAGTATGAGATGAGAGGGCATGGGCATGTTGAAGAGTTATGAGACGCTCCCACAATACTTGATGCTCCACTTTCCTTGAAGGGAGAAGTTTGAGTTTCTCCACTAATTGGGAAATGGCTGAGAAGATGTTGGATGATGTTTGGGTTCTTGAGAAGATGTTGATGGTTGTGGGACCGAAGGTGTGGTAGTCTCGGTCCCAAGGCATGATGAAGTTGTGATAGGTTCATCCTTGGTTGGAGACGAAGGAGAGGCAGGTTCTTCCCTGGGTGGAGAAGAAACTAGAGAATGAGGATCCTCAAGTAGGTAAAGGGTAGGGATGATTGTGCCCTTCACTTGCGGTCGAGGAGTAGGAAGGGTTGGGTTCTTCATGGGCAGCAAGAAGGAGGATGGTGAAACTAGTGGTGCTGGTAAGGTCGAGGCATCCTCCAAGATGAGAGAGGTTGACAGAGAACTAACTGGAGAAAGAGGTTCATCCACATGTGATGGACTGATGGATGGACTCACCTCTTGAGGTTGGTCAAAAATGAAGGGCAAGACTGTATTGACTGTTCGAATGTTGTGTTCATGAGTGTTGTCAATCAAGGTCTGGACATTGTTTTGAGTTGGTGGATGATTGGGGAATGGTTGTTTGAAGATGTCGATACCCTGATTAGGTGGTGCATTGGGATTGTCTAGGATGAGGTCACCCTTTTCAAGCATGTCTTGGATTATGTTTTTAAGGGTCTTACAGTTGCCTGTGTCATGGCCTTTAACATAGTGGTAGTTGCAAAAGTCATTTTCCATATACCACGCAGGGATGGCACGTGAGGGATCAAATTATGGAGGTGGTCGGATCTGGGGGAGATTGAGGACCCCCTGTTTGATGAGTTTTTCTAGCACAAATGCGTATGATTCTCTGAGTGGAGTATACTGTCATTGTACGTATCTCTACTGGAATTGGTAGGTGATTCTTTGGGACGTGGATGGTTCAGGCTGGTTAGTTGAAGGGGAAGAGGAGGAAGATCTAATGACCATACCATTTGCTGAAGCTTTAGATTTAGGATTTGATGAGGAAGGCTTAGAAGAGGGGTCATTGGTCTTGGAGTTGGGATTCTTGCTCTGCAACTTGACTTTATTCTCCTTGATGGCACGTAACTCAAGTTTGTGGGCCATCGTGAAGGCTTCATCAAAAGTGCGGAAGGTCTGAACCCTTAAGGTGGAAGAAATATGTTTGGCGCAGGCTTGGGAGAAAAGTTCAATAAGTTTGGGTTAGGGTAAGGAAAAGGAGAGTTGATTGATGAGGCCCTTCCATCGAGCAATGAAATCAGCAATGGATTCATCCTCAAATTGGCGGATAGAATAGACGTTTGTGATTGAGACCTTCTTGGTGATGTTGATAGAGAAATTATCAAGGAAGATCTGGGCCAGCTGAGTGAACGTGAAGAGGGAATGAATGGCAAGGGAGCTATACCAGTCAAGCGCAACACCTGAGAGAGACATAGGAAATGTGTGTAAAAGCAATGCATCGTCGTGGGCAAAAAGGTAACAGGCATGTCTGAATGCCTATAAGTGTTGTTGTGGGTCTTCCTTGCTTTGAAAATGAGAAAACTTAGGAAGTTCCCACTGGCTGGGATATGGCTTGATCGGGACAGAAGGATGAATGGGCTCATTGCAAATTTGTTCGTATGAGAGAGTATTGTGTGAGCTCAAAACAGAGGTCTCTAGGCTAGACATCTTGTCCATCAACATTTTGATGATATCTACTGACGGATTGGCGCTTGGAGCGCCCCCTAGATTGTAAGGTGATTGAAAGAGGCTAGAAGAGGTATATGACATAGTCAGTTGTACCAATAAGGGTGCAATGTATGGATGACTAGTCATAGGGATAGAAGAGGAGACTAAGGATGGTTGGGTAGAAGGCATGGCTAGGCTCGATATTGCCATAGGAAGTTGGTTAGTGGTAACATGGGCCAATGGATAGGTAGCCACCCTAGTGTTGATAGGAGCAAGGGTAGGTGGAATAGAAACGACCAAATTCTGAAAGGGGGTAGAGAGTGGTTGAGTGGGCTGAGGTTGATAGGGGGCCGAAACCCCAGTGGAAGTGGGCCCAAAGATGGAGGGAGAGGCCACACTTGGATGGTTGGTTAAAAGATGGTCATTGGTTGAGGCAATAGCCTGGGTGTCTAAAGGTTGAACTACGGATGCTATTGATACGGCCGTAGTCTCGAGAAGAGAGGTCGGCATTCCATAAATTGGATTACCCAAGGAGTCTCACATTCAGCTATTCACAAGATAATGCTGCAAGGCTTTGACGTTGAGGTCCAAGAATTGTGCAAAATCTTGGTCCCCTTCTAGGACAATAGGAGTCTGGGTTGGGGATGGTCTAGTAGGAGTTCTTTCAGTCTCTGAGTGGAACTCCATTATAGGACTGGTTATGGATGGGGTAGACAGAAGCAGGTGATGCCTCGCATGATCAACTAGAGCCTTGGCTTGGCTATGAGTCAGAACCATTCAAAGTAAGAAAGAATGTCCTCACAAGCTCAAATAAGCAGATAAGAATAGAAAAGATGAAGAACACAAGCAGATCCTAAAAAAAACCCTAGGAGTAAATTATTAGGATTATAGTGGCTTATGCCTTAGAATATGTGTAGAGGAAGATTGGATTTTGAGTTGGGTCTTAGAAGAAGTAGTCTATGGATGGTTTCAGGTTAGTTATGGTGCTCAAAAGTCTATGTTAGGTTTTGTACTTGGCCTGGTGCTAAGGAGCAAGATCCCCTCACTTCATGAGTCCAGTGATAAGCTGGTCTCGCTTAGCCAAAATATACTTCCCCTAGAGATTAGACTCTGCCAGAGAACAGAGTGGGCTTTCCCCTTCATGATGAAATCCAAGTAAGATTGCTGGGACGGGTAACGTATCCACTGGGTGATGAAATCCCAGTCGGGCCTTGTCTCAGGTAAGTTAAGATGTTTGTTTTATGCAAGTGGTTTGGTCGTGTAACATAAAGTGGACTAGATTAATTCATGATGTGATTATTGATTACTAGGTGTGGTTTAAGAAATGCAAGCAAGCAGAAGTGAAATGCAATGTGTTTTAAGCCTAAGTCGAAATGTGAAGTTGGAATGAAAACAAGTTGAGAAAGGGTTGAAGAATATGATTTTTGACTAGTCTAGAAGTGCAAGAAAAGAAAGAAAAGTTCTTTTTAGTCCTGCTGATGGTGTCATTTAGAAGAGATGAAAGAGGTGAAAAGGGAGAAACCTAATGCACCTATATGAAAAGAAAGAAAGAAAGAACCCAAGGAAGGCCCTAGGGTCCCATCGGGCGTGCCAGAATGTTTCTACGCTATTTGCTTTCACATTCAAAGAGAGAAATGAGAAACTAAGAGATAGTCTAGGTTAGATGTTACCTGGATGTAGTCGTGCGCACTGAAATCAGACGTTGGAAGGTACTCCTCTTTAGCTGTGGAGGAATGACACTTGCAAAGAAAAAGATACTAAAACACAAAAAATGTCAGATGAGGAGATGGTGGGCTGTCAACGAAAAGCTTGATCCCTAAAGTACGAAGACTTCCTTGAGGGATATCAACCCACTGATTAAAAATAGAATATTTGATAGAAACAGAAATAATGAAAGATAGAATGAAATAAATAAAGGACAAAAAGCAAAATGTGTACCTGATATGCAGCAAATTGCTCTGCACAGTCGTAGGTGTCGATCTCTATGCCGGTGTTGGTCAAGGAAGGGTGCCGACGTTGGTTAAAGTGTCGGCATCAGTAGGGGTAATGACTGGCGTCGGTCGAGGCAGCAATTTTTGGATGGGCTTTGGGCGGGTCTGGACAAGGTTTTAGGATTGTAGAATGGTCTGAAGTTTTCATCTGTGGGTTAGGGAGCCAGTTTGGGAGTCAGAGGGATTGTTTGGGGGTTTGTGTAGAAATTTGGGCAAAGTTACAGACTGTATATTCTGAAAAGGGTGGATAGAGGTGATACAAGAGGAAGTCAAGTTGGGTCTATAATCTAAATCTAAGTCAGGGTGGTAATATCAATTAAAAATAATAACCAGAGAGCAAAATAAAAGCATAGAACAAATGCTTACCTGTTACATGTTGAAGATAGAGTAGGAGACATAATTGATGTTGTCGGTGTGTTGTAGAAGTTCGATGTAGCAGACCTCCAGTGAGATGACTGAAGAAGAATACCTGTACTAGAGAGAGAGAATACCAAAGATTTGATTGCAGATTGATTGGATGCAAAAGTTGGCTGATCGTTTCGAAGGTCAAATGAAAGAATGTTTTGAAAGAAGGTCTGATAACCGATCGAGAAACTGATTGGCAACTAAATAACGAAGCCCGGATAACGGATTATGGATCCTGTGTTTGGGTCGAGAATGCAGTATTAAGGATAACCGATGCCAGTAGGACCGCCGACGTCGGCCGAGTAGTGACCGATGTCAATAGATGCAGAATGGGGACAGAGGCTAATTTTAGCTTTTTGCTCATTTTTACATGCTGCTAGGGGCAAGGCTTGTGGGAAAATGGTTGACAGGGGTTAAATAGGCATGGGAGAATAAAATGGGGGTTAAGGGGAGGATGATAAGGGTTAGACACAATTTCGGTGTCTACACCATGCTTTTGACAAATTAACACTCAAGTTAGACATGGTGTGTCCTTGATAATTTGAAGATCTAAGGATTTTGTCGTCATGGTAAAGTAGAATGGGGGATGACATAGAGGATGGATGAGATTAAAGCAGTTAGAGTATTCATTTCTTAGAGGGTTTTATTCATCAACATCAATCATGGTGCATCATCATGTAAAAAAAACTCTTGTCTCCTAGTGCCACCTGCATACCAATGAAAATATTCAAGATCATTGGGGTTAGTGTGAGGTAACTTGTCCATTTTAGATTAGTAATGATCTAATAAAATTAGGTGGAATATTCATTAGGAAAAGGTAGAAATTTGACCCATGATCTTGGATAGATCATGATTACATATAGAATTCTCTCTCCCCATTCTTATATATAATCCCTTTTCTTTCCTATAGAAGGGGTTCTCATATTTGTAAAATTTTAAGAAAATGTTCTCTCTAGGACTCTAGAAGCAGACTCTTTCATTTTTTGATTATGACTCTCTCTCAAGTCTAAAAGAGTAGGGAATATCTTTTGATAAGGCAAGCCCCTTTCAAAACTTGTATAAAAAACCTCTTGAAGCAATAAAGACTTTCCTTACCTATCTTACCTCTTTAAATTGTGTTTAGTAAAGTATGTGCACTATCACATTGTGAAGGAGAAGCTTCCATACTTTGGTCCTTCTTTCTTGGTCATTTATAAGTGTCTTGAATCTAGTTATAGGTATAAGTTAGTGTTCTTACTATCATTAATGAAACCTCTCAATGAGTCTCAGAACTCCTCTTTGCCTTTAGTTATGATTTCTAAACCTAATTTATGAAATACTAATGCAACTGGCTAGTTTTGTGAGATTGTGTGAATTAATATTGTCTTAGGATTCCTTAGTGTTTGATCCATGCATATGATAGCCTCGTTTAAATTTGGTGCATCATAATTTTAACTCTCTTAAGAACCATCATCCCTTTCTAACCCTTTTCCTATGAATCAATAGGCTTAGTTTTAGTTTAGGTGATCATCAAAGAAGAAGCTGACCTACTCTGGAGGTTTAATCTCATTAAAATATACCCACAGCCTGAGGTTATTACCATATTGTGGTTGGAAGTGAGAGATCCTAAAACTCTCACAAAAGGATACAATTCCATGTCTCAATAGTTTATGACATGCACTATGGGATTTACATTGTAAATGTGTTGAAGAAGATTGACCAGGTTTGATACTGGTTTGGTCAATTTGTAATGGTGATATCTACACATAATAGTATCTAGAGACTCTAAGATCTAAGGATTCCATGAATTCAAACTAGTAGTAGACCAATAGCTTCATCTCATGTCAAAGGTGACAATAAGGCTAGATTCTAAAGTTGCTCCTGAATTTATTGAGCTCCCTTTAAATTTATCTAAAAGGTTAAGGTTTGCTAATACTCTACCATACATAAGAAATCCTTTTCCTAGACTAGTTACAAGGCCTACCTTTATGAACAGACCCTTGGTACCCCTTTCTTACTAATATGATTCCTCAAATAGCTTTCCCATTCATGGTTTTAAATAAACAAAGTCCATTAAACCTACCACAATATGATCTTATGCTAGTTGTAACCCTCAAAAGTGTTTCATATTTCATAGGAGACCAAGGTACAAATATTAATGATCACCTCATGGACATAGCTAATTTATGTAATATCCATAATGTCATGATGGAAAATATAGCCATTAGATTGCTAGTTATCTCTATTAAGGGTAAATATTTAGACTAGTATAGAGGGCTTGCTATAAAATTTATCTAATCATGGGACTAGTTAGGGGAAGCCTTATGTAAAAGATTCATAGATAAAAGTGACAATTTGTCACTTACAGAGTATTTGACTGTAATCAAGAGGGATCCCCATGAAATCATGTAGGGATTCAATACTATATTCTAAAAGACTTATGACAAAATTGTAGTTTCTATCAGACCAACTCCTAGTTTCATCTTATTATACTATTTAAGGGATTTAAATAGTGATATAGTGATGATGATCTAGTGCATGGGAGGAAGTGTATTTATATATTCTTATGAGGTGGCCAATAAGGTAGGAAATTATCTAGTCTAAGATGGTAAGATTATGCCTAGGCCCCCAATGCTTTTATTCTTAGAAATTAGACCACCTCTTATCTCAATTCCCCCACTAGATGTTATTTTTCTAACACCAAAGAATGCTACTATACCCACAACTCAACAAGAAAAGGCTTCCACAAGTGGATCTAGTAATTCTTTAAATAGTAAGGAACTTTAAGATCTTAGAAACATGTTCCAATCCTTTGGAAAGGAATTAGTCAACTTGAAGAGGTAATAGGCCCAATATAATAGGCATTATCCAGGTTCATACCAACCTCAATAATAAGCTTTCTAGGCAAATAAGCCACCTTGTAGAAGGAATTACAAAGGCTAAGGCCAAGGTCAAAATCAAGGACAAAGAAATAATGGGTATAATAGGTAGAACAACTATGACCCTAATTTTATGAGCACTTCCAACACTTTAGTCCTAGTTCAAAATAATGTGGTCTAAGAATCTGAGGGTACCATACCTTAGAATTAATATTTTAAATAATCCATTATCCCACCCCAGTATTCAATGATCAATGGTAGAAAGAAACTAATTTTGGGTATAATCAGTCTCTCATGGCTCAAAATATGAAGGTACGTATGATTAGCAGGTGAAATGAGCCCCAAAAAAGCTATAACCTTGATCAAAGACTGGGCCAATTGGGTGTCACAATGGTAAAATATGAGAAAGAAGAATTTTATGCACTCAACCAATAGGCTATTTCTACCCAGGCTTATGTTCTAGTAGTTGCAAACATAAGATTGAAAAGAAGAAATATGGATGGTAACCAAGAACCAAGCAAGGAGCCTCCTACCATTACTCCTTAAATTTCCAAGCCAATGTTTTTTTCCCCTTCTAAAAGTCCCAATAGTTTTAAGGAGTTATAATTAGAAAGATGTCTTATCCCCTCAAGGTTTAAACATTTAGAAAATGATAGTGGTGACTCCCAAAGCACAATAAAAAATTAGTGGGTCACCCATCAACACTATTTAATAGATGAATAAATCTAGTGTGAATTTGCTGATATGGGATGTACTCTCCCTGCTTGGAAAAATAGACATCCTTCAATAAGGTTTGTCTAAAATCAATGCCTTTATAGTTATATAAAAACAACCAAGTAAGGTGAATGAGGTTCTAACCAATACAAATAAAATCTCAATTGGAGGATAGTTAGGTAAAATATCCAAACCCTCCACCTTTTATGTTTTAGTGGTCATTAGAAAGTCTTTGGTACATAATTTTTTGGTGGATAGCAGGGCTAGCACCTCAGTGACGCCAAAGGCAATAGTTTACTAGTTTGGCCTCAAATATGAGCCATAAATAAAGGGAGTTTTACAACTTGGTGGAACTTCAACCAATCCATATGGCATCATCAGGGGATTGAAATTGACCCTGCATGCTTGTCCAAGTGTGTCAATAGAAAAATATGTGTTGGTCTTAGATGTGCCTCCCCACTTTACTCTATGTTTATCTAGGTAATCATAGAAAAGATCAGGGGATATGTTATAATAGATTGGTCATACATGGAATTCAATACTAGGTATGGGACCAAAGTATCAATTAAGGCTGAACCCATTGTGTAATTTCATATAGAGCCCTGTGAGCTAGATAATGTCAACATGAATTACACCATCATCACTGAGGATGAATTCATAATGGGGAGAGAGCTAAACACTCATCTAGATAAGGTGTCAAACATGTTCCTTGATGAGTTATGGGGAAACAATCAATTACTTAACCATTTGGAAGGAGTCAAAGAAAGGGGTATGGGTGTCTTTCTATTACATGAAGAAGATAAACCCATGCCATCTCTTATTAGACCTCAAGAAGACCCTAATGGCATATTAAAATTGTTCTTTGATGATTCAAAGAGCAAACATGGGGTATGTATAGGTGCAATGTTGGTTGCCCACTCAAGAAGAAAGTTTTTCTCTTCTTATAGGTTTTAGTTCAATTATTCCTACAATGCAACATAATACAAAGGCCTAAGTCATGGTTTCCAATGGGCCAATAAAATAAGAATAAAACAATTTCAAGTGTATGGAGATAATGAACTCATAGTGAACCAAGTTAGAGGTCATAACATCACAAAGAACCCTTTGATGAAGTCCTACAAGCATAGAGTGTGGGACCTAATTGAAGATTTTGAGGCCTTTGAAATTTGAGTAGTATGAAGAAGCCATAATAAACATGGTAATATGATGACAATTATTGGGTCCCAACAAACTAAGGAGGAACAAGATGTAGTCGCATGCTAAAATAGTGGTAAGGCTATCAGTACCAGATAATGAAGCTCACTGGTAGGTTTTTGAAAATGATGAAAAAATTACATGTTTCTTATAGCAAGAAGTAGAATTCTCCTCCCTTAACCAAGTAAGCTTGAAACATCAATATGGGGAGCAAATTATTTAGTTAAAATCCAACAAACTTCCCAAAGGGATAGTAACTCTAGAAGGTGTCTTTCATGAAGGGGACCATATGAGGAAGAACAAATCAATAATTTAAACAAACAAAGAAAACTATGAGATAGTTATCATATTAAAATATAGACTTCTTAAGCTTGGGAAAGTAAGTAGTAAGGTTAAGAGACAAACTTTCATAGAAATTTGCAAAGAGTATGCAAACATCTTTGCTTGGAAATGTAATAACCTGAGGGGTTTCAATCTAAAACTAACACATCATACTATAAATATAGAGGCTAATGGAAAGCCTATGAGTTAAAAGCAAAGGCCATTAACCCCAAAATAAAAGAGCTTATGAGGAAAGAGGTTGTTAAGATGGTTGAATCCAAGATCATCTTTCCCATCAAACATTCATCATGGGTGGCCAATTTGGTGCCTATGAGAAAAAACAGTGGGGAGATAAGGCTATGCATTGATTTTAGGGATCTAAATAAGGTCTCCTTAAAATACCACTACCCCTTACCATCCATGGATCAACTCCTTAAGATAGTTATAGGTTCAAAATGTTTCTCTCTCTTGAATGGCTATTTAGGTTACAAATAGGTATTGGTAAGGGAAGAGGATTGATATAAGATTACCTTCAACACTAGGTGGGGTACTTTTTCATACTAAAAGATGCCTTTTGGATTGTCCAATGCTAGGGTAGCCTTCCAAGAAATCATGGATATGGCCTTTAAAAGATTGATAAATTGAATGGTATTAGTATATTTAGATTACATCATAGTCTTCTCCAAGAATGCCAGTGATCACAAGGGATATTTGAGGATGATTTTTCAAAGATGTAGAGTATGAGATCTCTTTAAATCCTAAGAAATATGTGTTCTTTATGCATGAGGGCAAGCTATTGGGTCACATTGTGTTAAAATAAGGATTATCCATCGACACTAATAGATTAAGTGATATCTTATCCTTATCCTTACCTAATTATAAGAAAGGGATATAAAGATTCCTTAGGAAGATTAACTTTGTGAGAATATTCATACTCAATTTTGTAAACCTAGTCAAACCTATCACTAACATGCTTAAAAAGAGCAAAGTGTTTATTTGGTCAAGTGAAGGTAAGGAAAATTTTGATGCCATAAAGTAGGCCATTACCCAAGCCACCTCTTTCATAAACCCTAATTTATCCAAATACTTCATCCTGTATACTTTTTCCAACATTGATAATGTATCGACTATGCTAATGTAGAAGAATGGTGAAGGAACAGAGTAGCCAATTACATATTTTAGTCAAGGGTTAGAAGGATATGAGGTGAATTACACCTTCATTGGAAAATAGATTATTATAGGCCTAAGATGTCTTAAAAATTTTAGACCAATGTTCTCTAAAAGCAAGATTCACCTTATGGTCTCTCACTCTAGAGTAAGGGATTTCCTCAATAAAGATTTGAGTTAGAAGAGAGCAGGCTAGATCACCAAAGTCATGAAATATGATGTAGAGATCAAAGTCACCAAGTTGTTCAAGGGAAAGGGCTTATGTGAGCACATGGTATATGACCTTCAAGAAGAGAAGGATGCTATTTTGGTAACCCAAGGAATTTCATAGACATGAGTGCCTCTATTTCAAAATAGCTAGCTTCAAGAAATGGTTCATTTCTTAACAATGAGAAAATGCTTGCAAGGTTTGGATAGGGCCAAAATAAGGTATTTTAGGCTTTAGTCTATACCTTATGCATTAGTAAGAGGTGTATTTTATAAGGGACCTCAATGGAGTTCTCCTTAGATACATAAATGATGACTAGGTAACCAAACTCCTAAAATAATTTCATGATGGACCTGCAGGAGGCCACTTTATACCAAATACCACAACAACAAAGATAATGAGGGTGGGTTATCACTAGCCCAAAATATTCAAATATTCTCATGCATGGGTTATAAATTTCTTGAAGTGTGCCCTTTTTGTAGAGAAACAAAGACTAGCAACCCTTCAACTCAATCTAATTTAGGTGGAGAAACCCTTCATGCAATGGGGGTTAGACTTCATAAAGATGATTAATCTGCTATAGAGTATAAGTCATAAATGGGTACTCACTACAATTGACTAATTCACCAGGTACGTGGAATCCATTGCTTTGAAAGAAGCCAATGAGGTTGTAGTTTTAGATTTATATGATAGCATAGTGACTAGGTTTTTTATTCTAGCCACCATAATTTTTGATAATTCATTAGCATTCTTTGGCATCAAGATAAGTGAGTGGAATCTCAAAATAGGTATCTAACTCAACACCTCTTTCAATTAATATCCTCAAGGAAATGGATTAGTATATTTCAAAAACAAGAATTCACTAAGAATCATCAAGAGGATTGATGAAGAGAATCAAAGAACATAACACACTAAGCTAAAGACAACCTTGTGGGCTGATAGAGTGAATCTTAAAGCTACCATTAAAAATTATCCATATGCCCTTATGTATGGAAGGGAAGCTAAATTACCTATATCCCTCGAGCTACCCATACTAGAATTGGCCCATCAACTCAAGTTGATAGAGGATAAACCCATGAACGTAAGAATGACAAAGTTCATGGAGCTTGAAGAAACCAAAGATCTTGCTAAGAAAACACTAGAGTCTCACTAGGCTCAAGTTAAGAAATCCTTTGATAAAAGAGCAATAAAAAGAAGTTTTAAGGAAAGGGACCTGGTCTTCAAATAGGATTTAAATAAAGCCAAACTAGGCAACCATACCAAGATTGATAGCTTATGGAGTGGTCCTTATTTAATCTATGGATACAAGGAACATAATGCCTTTTAGCTTGCCCAACTAGATGGAGAGGTATTAACAATTCTAGTCAATGGCATTCATTTGAAACTTTGTTATTAATAGCATTACATCTAATGTAACATATTGTACATATTAGAGTAGCTTTTGTGCTTTCTTCCAAGTACCCTATGCATATTTCTTCCTATTTTGTGTTTCCCTTTGAGTACCTTGGGTATTTTGTTATTTTGCTCTCTTTTGTTCTTGTTTCTTTGTGAGAGTTCTAGAAAAGGGGCATACTTTTAGAAATTTAGTCTAGTTGAAAGAAAGACTATGACTCTATATTCCTAAAGGATTTATTCAAGGTAACCAGTCTTTTGCATAACAGGCATATAACTCTAAGATATCACTCGAAATGTTGGCCATTTTTGGCCTATGTATGGAACCTTTCCTTAAAATATCAAGCATGAATCAAATGAAGACCATGGATTTGGTGAATCTTTCAAATACTTTAGGTCCACTTAGAATGTAATTCATCACTTTCAAGGCTAGGTCCAGAATTATAGAGACCCCATGGAAGATTGAGAATGCTTGGAAAAAATGTGGAGATTTAGGGGATCCATGAAGTTCTTCATTATGATTCATTAAGACATTCTAGTCTAATGGTAAAAAATACAAAGTATAAACTTTTATAACGTCACCATTGCCATGTATGGATGAGTTAAGGAAAATAGGTCATGTATATTTATTCACATTTGTGCCAAGTTTGTATGTGTTAGGTTTTAGGTCCTTTAATAAAGCACATCAAAATTTATGGGGACCCAAAGTTGGCTTAGCTAATTTCTATTATTTTCCCATACTTGGCCATTTTTCATAAAAGTGCAAGCAGATTCAAGTGGGCATTTTCATGAAGCCATATCTTGTATATGTGACACTCTCAAGAGGAAGTAATCACAGGGTTCATTCATCTTAGTCCTTAATTATGATGTGATAAATTTTAGATCATGAAATGATGCATGAAGGAAGATATGCTCAATCAAAGTTAGCCTCCCAACCAATTTAAGTTCTTTGTTTGTGGTATATGTAGGAATGTCATGCAAAATCATGTAGAGGAGATCATTTAAACATTTTATAGATGCATTGAGAAAGGTCCAAAGACTAGTGGATCAAAAGGGTTTTCTCCTTGTAGTCTAAGGATAATTTCCTAAAAGTTTGGATCCATAATGATTCTTCCAAACCAAGTTATGATCTTACAAATTTGATTAAAAAAAGTGAAATGATCATGTGAACATCAATTTCAGGATTCAAAAATTAGCCATTGAAATTCAAAAAGTGGGCCCAAGAAAATTGATTGTCATACATTCCATTAATACAAAGTAGATCCATGGCATGACCTAAGGTCAAATGGTTAATAGATCTAGGGGACCAATGAAGAGGATGATCTTGAAGGAGAAGGTCCCAAGGATCTATGGTACACGTGCAATCATGTCTTAGATCTGATAAATCAGAATGAGTCAGTAAGTTAAAAGAGCCAAGTTGGATTGCTAATGACCAATAAGAAAAAGTGAGCTCAAGGCATTCTTGATGAAGGTAAGTTAGCTAGTTCTTGACCCAAGTGAATGAAAATATGGAACTGAGCTCAAATGAATATTTAGAGGCAATAATTTATTGATTAGATAGAACTAGGCATCGAAGGGGGTGCCATATATATAACTATAGGAAAGCCAATATTCTTGGATTGGTTTTCATCTATAGCTATTAAGGTTCAAGATCTAAGGAAGAGAAGATATGTGATTAATTAAAAATAATCTTGAGCCATGCCTTTGACAAGTCAATGATCAAATTATATGTGGCATGTTCTTGATAATTTAAAGATCTAAGGATTTTATTGTCATTGCAAATCAGAATGGGGGATGACATGGAGGATAGATGAGATAAAATAAGTTGGAGTATTCATTTATCAGAGGGTTTTATTCATCAAAATAAATCATGGTGAATCATCATGCAAAACAAAATCTTGTCTCCTAGTACCACCCATATGCTCATGAAAATAGTCAAGATCACTAGGGTTAGTATGAGGCAACTTGTCCATGATGTATTAGTATCGATCATAGCAAATTAGGTGGAACATTCATTGGGAAAAGTTATAAGTTTGACTAATGATCTTAGATGTCTCATGAATAAATGTATAATTATCTCTTACCCTTATTTTATATAATCCCTTTCTTTTCCTTTAGAATGGGTTCTCAAATTTGTACAATTTTGAGAAACTTCTCTCTCTAAGACTCTAGAAGCAGACTCTTTCATTTTTTGATTGTGACTCTCTCTCAAGCTAAAAGAGTAGGGAATCTATTTTGATAAGGAAATCCCATATAAAAAATTCTGTAAAAAACTTAAAGAAATAAAGACTTTCCTTAACTATCTTACCTCTTTGAATTATGTTTAGTAAAGTATGTTCACTATTGCATTGTGAAGGAGAATCTTCCATGCTTTCAGTCCTTCTTTCTTGCTCATTTCTAAGTGTCTTGAATCTAGTTACAAGTCTAAGTTGGTGTTCTTCATATCATTAATGAAATATATTAGTGATTATTATAACTCCTCTTTGACTTTAGTTATGATTTCTGAACCTAATTTATGAAATACTAATACAACTGGCTAGTTTTGTGAGATTGTGTGAATTATTATTATCTTAGGCTTCTTTAGTGTTTGCTCAATGAATATGAGAACCTCATTTAAATTTTGTGCATTAAAATTTAAAATATCTTAATAACATCATCATTTTCTAACCCTTTTCCTGTAAATCATTATACTTAGTTTTAGTTTAGGTGATCATCATAGAAGAATTTGACCTACTCTAGAGGTTCAATTTTACTATAGGATACCCATAGCCTGAGGTTATTCCCATATTGTGGTTGGAAGTGAGAGAGATTTAAAACTCTCCCAAAAGGGTGGAATTAAATTCCTCAATAGGTAATATGTTTGGCATTATTTTTTAGATCTTGCATGATATCTATAACATAAGCAGGCTCAATATCATTTAAAAATTGAGTTTCACACAATGTCTCATATTGGATGTCCTTGTAAACACTAGATTGTTTTAAGAGCTCAAGTATTGAATTTTTAGCATGTGTATTTACTCAATTGGTTAAAAAGGTCATATAATTTAGATTTTATCATAAGTTTAGAATTAAGAGGCACCTATTTTATATTAACAAGTGATAGTATAGGTTGAGAAAATTACCTCTTCGAGTAGTAACAACATAGACCACATAATCCAATATAATTTATGGGGAAATAATGGGTGTAGGATGGTAACTATAAATCTAATAAGGATTGAGTATAACAAATGGTTGAGATCATGCACATTAGCATCTAGATACTGACTCTATATCATTGTAAAAGGAATTTTGAAGAGATGAAATGTTATCTTTATTTTAACAATATTTTATTATATGCACATATTTACTTAATAGTTTTGACAAGATAAGTAATGCATAAAACCATAAAAATATAAGGTATTGGACTATTAAATAATTTATAGATGTGTTCATGGAAAACATGATTGAAATATTTATCAATTAGGGATCATCAATAGGAAAATAAACTAAAAATCCCTGGCTAGCCTAGGGTTTAATGTTCAAAGATCATGTTCATAAAATGTTTAACCCTAATTTGGATTAAATAATCCTACTTGGGTAGGTAGGGTTAATGATATATATATTATAGGGTAAAAGGTTAAATATCAGATCTATAGTAGGCCAATTAATGTGCTAAACTTAGATATACCATATGCTAAATTTATTAAACTGAGATAGACTATTAATAAAAAGTAAAACTATGTTAGATATATAAATGAAATAAAAGAGAGTACTTAACTATTTTTAATGCTAATGTAGATCTAGATATAGTACATATAGAAAGTAGGCTAGAAGATAGTTTTAGATCAATCATCAAATTCTAGTTTTGGTGCATCTAGCTCTCTGGATAGTTGCATCAACCTTAGATGGTTACATTGATGTTAGTGTTTGAGTTAGATGCTAGTGTCCTGTATAGAATATAAATTGAAATAGGATGAAACCACCTAGTTTCTTCTAGGTTTGGATTTTCATTGTCTTTAGTGCATTTAGATTTGGGTCATGGACTATTGTTCCTATTGAAATGAAAAAACCCTAGATTTCCATCTATAATTTGACCTTGGGAAAACATGGGTTAGTGAGAACATGGTGTTGAGCTAGCCCATAATGACCTCATTTTCAAAGGGTATTGCCTACATAGCCAATACTATAGAAGAGGGCCTCAAACTCATGTAGTTCTCCCCTACATGTTAGCTTGTGTGTGAATCATGCAATGTGTGTAAAATAGGTACAATAGTGACCTAGCTTGTAACTTAGAAAATATGACCTTATGACTGCTCCTTTAGTAATTTAGAATTATAGTTGGGTTGTTCCTTTGACTAATATAAAACTAAGATAGAATAAGAAATCTTTTAATAATTTGAGTGCTCTTTTGGTCTGATTGTTAGGTGAGGAATGAATGAGGGGTGATATTGTATTTATACTAATCCTATCAGGAAATAACTCATATTAAAGCACTTAGGCTAACCAATGTAATACATTTCATTTCAAAATTAGATGACTTTAGGGCACTAGACATTTGCATTGGGGTAGGATAGTAATGTTAATGATATTATCTATCCTAAACATTATTATCTAAGGAGAAAGAGAGTAGGCACATGCTCAAAACTTGTAGAGGTGTAAGATAAGTAAATTTTAAGTATTTTAGACAAGACGAGATGTATGTGTCATCAATATGAAGTTGGAAAGACTAAGAGATATGCTAAGGGACATAAGATAGAGAAAATGCAAGGCTTGTAGAAGCAAGGCATGTATAGAACTAAGAGGAACAACCAAGGTTTGAATTTTTCAAGTGTATAAGACTGAAGTGTTACACAATCACAAAATATCATCTAAAATAAGATAAGTATTATTTATTATTTGTGATTGTGTAATTAAAATATTGTTTGACATTGTACTTTCTATATTTACTATTTTTTGTAATTCAACATTAAAATAAAATATCATAAAATAAACTATTTAATTAACCCACTTTAAGGAATAGGTTATCTCACTCTTGAATAAATTATTCCTACTAACCCTTATTTCCAAAAAGGGTTAAACAAAAAGATATAACCTATTGATAATATAACTTATAGGATAAGATGCATCTAACATAGGGATAGCCACTAGGTAAAAGTGAATTCACCATCTAAGAATATATACAGATATGTATGTCCTACATCACACTCATATACATTGTGAAATGTATATGAATATAATGAATATGTTGTCTATGAAACATGTAATAAATAATGTAGAAAAAAAAACTAAACCACTAACTCATGTCATGTTCAAGTTATGGTTTTTAATTTTTTGATTTTTTTTTTGTATTTTTGACACACACACATTTTGACATATTTGATGTTGTTTTCTTAATATATATATTTATAAAAAAAAAAGCCTATGATCCCATCAATGGGAGGATCATAGTGTGTGCCTAAATCATATAGTGGGATGGTGAATTTCCATGGAAAAAAGTGATACATATAGATGATCATGATTTGAAAATTCATCAACTATGATATTTTAATTATATTCATTACTACTTGTTAGTAGAGGTTTTCTAGGAAACACATTAGAACATGATAATATGGGATAATAATGCAAAGATTAATATGGAAACAGATAAGAGAAACTCACACATAAAATTTATATTAATACAATCACAAAACAAAACATAATTAAACATGATTTTTTAGATCTAATTAGATCATAAAAATAATATTTTTCAAAAAAACCAAATTAGAATAATTAAAAATGTATCGATTTAAGAAACATAAATGAAAACCATATCTAAATATCTCTACTGATGTCAATATTTTAGAACCATTTTATGTACAATTAAGTGATATTTATAGAGGTTTCTGAGGAATCCATTGCTTCACATTCCATTAGTTTATTACAATCTAAAATAATCCTCCACATTCTAAATATTTTTGATATACAATGAGAGTCACATACAAACAAAAAATATATACTACATATAAAATGGTGTGAAATACACACTTGTCATACAATTATACACAATGATTATATAGCCTTGTTCTACTACCAACACTTTCTCAGACTTAAATCATTGTCTCATATTGAGATAAAGTTGTAGTAAGTGTGTTGCATACCAGATCTAGTGGAGTTACTTTCTCGAAAGGATTAGATTGAAAACATTTTTCATAGTTATCACTCAAGGTGCCATTTATCAATTTTTACCTCTTGTACACTACTTAACCACCCTTTCAAGTTTTAAACTAAGTAGTGTACCAAAATACCACCATTATATGTTTTCAATAGAGTGACATAAGTAGGTGGTTTCCCTTTATGGGTTTTCAACCAACCTATCCTTTCTCTTAATATTTTCATGCATTTCACTAAAAAATATTCAAAATTTTAAAACTAAAGTATGTATAGTACTTATAAAGAAGGTGTTGGTATTTATTACATTGGAGAAAATAGAGGAGGCTGTGAAGATGATTCTTACTAGAGTTATTGAGTAAGTTGTGATTAAAGTATTTGGTATTGGTAATGGTTGATGAGATTGGGTTATTGGTTGTGAAGTTGCAATCATATTTTTATAATGAATCTCCTATTGGAGCTGATTTTGGGGGATGACCTTGGGCTCCTGGATAATGTTTGTGATGGTGCTATCAAAATATGCTAAGTCCTTTTTGTACATTGTCTAGTTAGTGAGAATTTACCACAAAAAAATGAGCATTATGCATAGAAATATTTGCCACTCCATCAAATTATAAATATCATTATCTTTCATGATGTTGAGGAGTGACCTAACATTTGAAACTTTATACTAAATTTATTGGGATAAATATTCTAAGAGGTTTGTGTACCGCTATATTGTATGCCAAAAAATATATTTCTTAACATCTCATTTTACCACATTTGTACCTTCTACATGACATCATCTATTGATTCAAGGGATTACTTGAGTGTGATGTATATTGTGTTAAAGGTAGTAGATTGATCCTCTATCACTATTTTAGCTTTATTCACCTTATCAGACTCTAGTTTAGATTTAGACCATGAAGTGTTCAATTAGTAATTCCATTCAAACATGCCTTATTCTATATGTTGAGTTTAGAGCATATATATATCAAATAATTTCTCATACTCCATGAATTCAAAAATTACCTCTTTCTCTACCTTAGTGTTTTGACCCTATGTGTAAAGGTGTTGTATCTTCTGCATAGTGATATGATATTTTATTAGTTGTGATAAGAGAGATGATAATTTATTATCTTTAGACCTCACTTGGTCACCCAAGACTTGAGTGACCAATGCAAGGAAAGTGTTATCAATGACTTAATGCACCTTGGTGAGCCATAGATGAAGTTCTACATTTTCCTCCTAGAGATATGATACTTCTTGATCTAATGCCAAAGAAATGTACATGATATATTATTACAAGGTAGCCAACCCTTAAATTTACTTAGATAGAGGAAGCTAGGAAACATTGAGAGATGATTCTTACACTATTGTGGCCAGAGCCAAATTAGAAGTTATAGCTATGACATATGTCTTCTTGATTTGTGTCATAAAAAGAGAAATAATTATTCTATGAGTGGAAGTTACATGTATATCCCATAACCATTATCTAGGGAATTATTATTTGTAATGAGATTCATCCTCTTACATATCCCCTTGAGCAGGCCCTAAGCCTTATGTGTAGCAAGTGGCTACTAAGCTTCAAGTATCACATCCTTAGTTGAGGACTTTTTTTTTTCTTTGCTATAACTTTTTATTTGTTATGATATATGTCTACCTTGGATTTATATTTGGTATAAACTTTTAATTTGGCTTTTCCATCAACCTCTGGATTATCTTTAACATCTACCTTTATTTTTTCTATGGCCTCTCCTAAGCCTACTTTCTAAATTTATCTTCTTTCCTACTCAATGGTTATTTTAATTTCTTTGATTCTACCTTGTTTTCTTCTTTAGCTTCTACTTTGGATACTTCTTTAGATTTAACCTTATTTTAATACACTGATTGCACCTCTTGACTTGTTTGTTCAATGTCTTTCTTCATAGCTTCTTATTCTTACTAATTCTTTTGTTGTTCATCTTGTGTTGTTTTTTGAATTCCTTGATAGGAATTTGATTATTAATTTTTACTCTAAATAGTAAATTCTTCCTTATTTTTGTTGTTTTGATCCTCTTATTACTTCCTCTACTCCTCCTTTGCCTTCCTCTTTTTTTCCTTATGAGCCTTCTTCCTAGTCACTTCATCTTTTATACCTTGACTTTTCCTTATACAACTTGTTATTGAGTTATGATGTCTTCTTATTTGGTCAAATACTTGAGATCAAGTGAGTCTATCACTATCATATATGCATGTTCTTACAAAGGAGAATATGAAGGAGATGAATCCACCACCATGATCTTGCTTGATAAGGAATTTGTTTTTGAAGGTGGCACTAGTGATTTTTTTAGCCTCTTGTAATCTTGAGTTGTTTATTATTGTTGGAGTGATAAAGTTGGACCTTACTATGGTTGATATTATTTAACTTTGAGAGGATTAAAAAAAAACATACATTCTCTAAATGATGGTGATGATATAAGCATAATATGGGTAGTTTAACTTGAGTATTAAAAGTTTGTATTAGGCTCTCTTCTTATAGTGATATAGTCTACACTTTTTTAGATCATGTGCCAAGATCTTATTATTGTGGAAAGGTGGTTTGTACTCCTAAAGACCCTATTCCTAAATCTAATTGAAATAGTTCAACTTGATAACACTTATACTCTACCTCTTGCCCAATAATATTGACTATTATGGATGGAAAAGGTATGATAATTTCAAATCACAAGTCTTTCCTTGGTTTTATACTTGGAAAGTGGGTATTTCCTTCCAAAATAAAAAAAAATCTTCATGTTGATCGACTTCATTATCTATATTTATGAGCATAGATTATAAAAATTATTACTCTTTGATTCCTAACTCCAAAAGATCACATTATATTGAGATTTTAGGGACATGCTTGATATCTAACCATGATTTGGTGTTACGTGTCCTCTTCTTTGTTAGAGGTGGTGAGATTTCATGTGATGATACCTTCCTTTTTCATACAATAATATGTGATGGGACTACTTCTATTTGAGGTGATGCCTACACCTCTACTTGTTGTACTAGAGGTTTTTTTGGTGATGGATAATGCACCAATAGATGCATAAATCACCAAGGAGGTATTGAGTGGGCACTCAAATATTTTTGTAGTACAAATTCAATATACGCATCGAACATAATGATGAAAAATGGAAAAGACATGATGGGTGATTTCAAGAGATCATTCACTTTAATTAGGATGTCATCATGTAGTTTAGACATGAAAACATGTTGTAAAAGATATCAAATTTCATTTTTAGGGATATTGGTGTGTGAATAAATAATATACATAATTTCCAACCACCAATCATTGAACCATCCCAACTATGTATAATATTACTCTATTTTGGTCTAAAAAATATTGGAAATTTTTTTCATAGGCTATAAGTCTACATCAGGATTGACTGGTCCCTCGGGAGACTTCCATTGTGTGAAGAAAATATGAAGTACCAAGAATTGGTACTAAAAAGTGTGATATGTCCTACTGAAAACCTTTTCTATGTTTATAATGAGTTATAAAACCAAAAATTCTAGTCAATAAAATTCCTCAATAAACCTTAGCATATGGTAAGCAATTTTGATGACACCCTTGGTGGTTTACATGATATTTTTAGTGGTTTTCCAAAACTACTTCATGATGCATTTTGGTAGGATTTGCACTAAAGCATCCTAGATAGAATTGATTTGAATCCATGTAGACTCTCTATTATAGTTTTCCATTATATTTGGGTGAATTGGTGATGCCTTTATTTTTTATGGGACAAAGATTTAACCCTTGCATGAAACCCTATTACTCATGCCATTATAGTTGGATTAATGAAAATTGTCATGCATTATGACAAATAGATGGCACCATCATTATAATATCTGAGAAGAGAGATAATGATTACATACACTTTCTAAAAATTTGATAATTTGATCAATCATTCTATGTTAGACCCTTATAACTAGTGTTAAAGCATTAGGTCTAATGGCTATACTTGCTCTATTTGATCAGGAATGAATAGGTTAGACTTGGAAGAATATATGAAATCAAATAGGTTCAGATCATGATATTTGTTTTTCCATATGGTAAGACCAATGCCCATATCTTCTTTCTATGTGTCTATGAGTGAAATGAGAAGTTGTGATCTATCCATGGCATCTGGTCTAATATTTGGTGAGCATTAAATTTTCATTTTAACGTAGCACCGATGAATAATTTATGCAAAATATACTAGATTAATATTGAAACATAGAGGGATCTTGTTCACCAAGGTATGCAATGGCATAATGTTTTTCATGCCTTTGTATATATAGCTTTACCTATATGATTCTACCTAACACTCTATTTTGAATGCAGTGAGTTGTCTACAAGCCATTATACTTTGAATGTAATTGATCATTGGATGATGTGACATTGTTTATCCACTATAAAACTACACTATTTGGGTTGATAAGAGTTATCAATGTAATGCACCATCTTTTCCCTAGTCAAATTTCCTTTATTATTTATTAACCGAATCTAAGCCTTAATCTATTTTTGGAAAAGGTGAAATATTTCAAGTGTGTCATAATTAAAAGGTTTTAAATGACCATTATCTATCCTTTCCTCATACTTTGAGTACCATTACCTTTTTTCCAAAATTATTCAGTGGCATGGCTCCATGTATACTTATACAACACATTCCTTCTATGTTGACTTGTTCACTTTGTTGAACCCTATGAATATGAATTTTTATTTTGGTTCTAATGTCTTGTGATATAGATATCATACTCTACTAATATACTAAAAACCTAACAAAATAACAAGTAATTACATTAAAAAAAATCCCTATACTACATGGTGATACTCATCACCCATTTTTGATATTTATGTGAGATTAGATAGAGATTACTAAGTGTAAGGTTTAATCCTACAACCATTTACATGCCCATGAAGAATGGTTCCATGTAGATCCCTTAAAATAATAATTCCTTACTAAAATAGTTCATGAATAATTTGTTTTCCTTTCCATGTAATGTGCAAATTTTTTGGAAATGATTTGAATTTATTATCATTTAATAACACTACCTGTTCTAGTTGAAACTCTTTGGGTCATAGGGTACAATCATTCCATGCCTTTTAACTTTGCATATTGACCTCTTTTTTCCATTTTACTATATGTCTAGTTTTTTCCATCTGGGTTAGATCCATTAGTATTTCCTATAGATATTCTTGATCTCCTATTCATAGAATCATTGTAATTTATAGACTAAGGACCATGTATCCCATAGGCATTACTGCTTTAAGTCCATAAACCCACTAAAATGGGGTGAAACATGTCACACATTTTTAATTTGTCCTATATGCCCATAGGATCATAGGAATCTAATATTCCCAATCATCTCTTTAGACATTGCATGTATTTATGAACAACTTTCTAAGGACTTTTTTTTATGCGTCCACTTGTCCATTTGTTTTTGGGTGATATACCATGATTTTATGGTATGAGATCATAAAATCCTCCATGAGAGTCTCTATAGTATTTTTGAGGAAATGTGTTCCTCTATCACTGACTAGCTCAATAGAACACCCAAATATGGTTATAATATTTTCATAGAGAAACTTGGCTATGATCTTAGTGTAATAGCTTAGTGTCATAATAACTTTAATCCATTTAGTAAAATAGTTTGTCATAATGATTGTGTATTATGTATGATTGCATTTGATGGGTCGATTGATTGGTCCCACAAAATCAATATCCCATTATTCAAATGGTTTCTCAACTAGCATATAATTTAGTTTTATATCATCTCTCTAATTTGGTTTTCCCATTATTTGATAGATACCATAATGTTTATCTACTCATATTTCATCCTAAAATATGTTAGGTCATCAAAAATTACTTTGTATAATTTTTTTGTAGTGGATTATCTTGTGAAATGTCCATGCATGATTCCTTGATGTGCCTCTTCAAGAAGTTGTGGTCATTCATATTCTAGAGCTACACTTTGTAGTACTCCATATTTTCAAAATTTATACAAAATTCCATTGATAATGT
Organism: Torreya grandis; assembly: GCA_037957365.1. NCBI lineage: Eukaryota > Viridiplantae > Streptophyta > Pinopsida > Cupressales > Taxaceae > Torreya > Torreya grandis. Next base: position 4,456,648 of record JARHVA010000312.1, on the reverse strand, counting down.
TAAAGGCAATGGTTTGTGTGATCAACTAATTTTTGTCCCTTTATACATAGTTCACATGAAAAATCCCTTGCACTAGGCAATTTACTTTCTTTCAAATTTTTGGGAATCACAAAGACTCAAAACATCTATCAATCTAATGATTCATCTTTAAGCTCCTCCTATTATTCTCCATTGATTATCTAGATTTAGTGGTCTATTCCTACATTATCCTTTCTAGACTTCACATTTATTGTAAACTATAACTCTTGAAATAACATCAACCATCAATATATCCTACCTCTAAACATGGGATTATTTACTAGGTATCATATAGCCTAGCGATTAATGAATAATTCAACTGGAATTATTATAAAATAGTGCATAAAATTTTATAGTGTGAACACCATTACCAGAGCTTCCATTTTGGTAGTCATATAGTTATTCTCTATAAATAAGAGTTTAAGACTTTTACAATGAATGGGATGATCCAATCCTCTATCTCTTAGTTGTGTGAGAACAAATCCTACCATAATTCCTAAAGCATCCACATGAATGTAAAAAGGTTTGATCCATTTTGAAACACCAAAATGGGATCTATTACTAGTCTTTAATTGAGATCTAAAAATTTTAATTGACATTATTTGGTCTATTAAAACCTAATATCTTTATGTAGTAGTCTTTACATAGGGGTAGATATAGTTGCTTAGCCTTTTATGAAATTTTTATAGTATCCGATATGTCCTAGAAAAGGTCACACCTCTATCAATATTATAGGAGGTAGCATACATAAAAATACTATGATTTTGGCTTGGTCCACTAAAACTACATCACTGCATACTATATGCCCCAAAAAAACACCAAAAGGTGTGAAAAATAAGCACTTATTTATGTTTAGTAAAATGCATAAAATTGATATAATTCTGATATAAGTCATAAATTAGACAAGTGATCCTTGAATAAGAAAAATACAACCTAATCATCTAGATAAAAATCTATAAAATCATGTAGGAAATATCTAATGGCAGTGATCACAGCCCTAAAGAAAATAATTGGAGCATTCTTCAACCCAAAAACATAAATTTATAAGCAAAAGATCCCCATTATGTTGTGGAAGTTGTTTTGGCCTAATCCTCTATTGTGATTGGAATATAGTTACAACCACTAAACCCATCCATAAAATAATATACTTCATGTCCCATGACTAACTCCAAGACTTCATTATGAATGGAATTAGAAATGGGTTATTGATACAGGCATAATTTAGTACACAATAATCCACACACACTTTAATTTTCCTATAATTCTTAGGTTGAACCATCATCAGGGTAACCCATTATACCTTTTACATTAGATATATAATGCCTAAATATTTCATTTGATCTAGTTTAGCTTTTACTTTAAAATTCATATTGGGATTTAGCTTGTATGGTTACTTATTAACAAGCCTGACACACACTTTTAGTTATATGTGCATTTAACTCAATTAAGGATCTATACCATTTACTTCTACAAAATTTATTAGGAATACATCTTGATAATCTCATAAAAGTTTTAATGTTTTTCAAAATTTGTTGTGTCTAATATTTTGCTAGAGTTACAATCTTGGGTTCAGACTCTGTGTTAATATTCCCAAAAAAATTATTTTATGGCTTTCAATAATTTTTTTTAAATCCAATTGGAATCTATTCTTGTAGTGATCTCTACCCTTCTTATTATTGAATATTTAGAATTCATAAATTTGCATCTATAGTTTATTATGTGATGTTAGCTTTAGATGGATCTACTTCTCACTCAAGTTAAAAGAAACCCTTCAAATATATATCCTCATCACTATCATTGAACTCTATCAGTTCTACATCATCCCTGATCCTATTTCAAGGTTTAACAAAAATTTGATTCTTTTGTTTATTAGCCTTATAATTTTGGATATCTGCATTCAAGTATCTATATGCTTCTTTCTATGAAGATAAATCTATTAGTGTACTTAAATATTATTCTCACCCATAACATAAAAATATTTTCAAACTATTCATAGCATTATGTACAAGAGGGTTCTCATCCTCAAAGATAAAAAGTAAATGAAATCTTGTTGTACCTAAGGCTAATTCTTCATTTCTTGTCTACATTCCTAGTTTATGTAATAGGATATTAAAAGCACTACTAGAGTATAACTGAATATGTGCACCAAATATTTGGATTTGACATCTTGTGTAGACCACACATATACATACTTATGAACTTGGATTTATTGGCATTATCGTTCCTATAAAAAGGGCCATTTCCATTGATAACAGGTGGTATTTAGAATCAAGTGTGTAATAATTCTCAAGCCTCATCCATTATAGCTAGTTTATTCTATGAACTACCCACCAAGTCATAGCAATTCCCTTTAATGTGTAATTCAATATGCTCACTCTCTAATTTATGTTTGGCACATGGTGTTATAATCTAAATATAAACTAGTTTAAATATTTAGTTGTAAAATATTGAGGTAATTGGCATTTGATAGAAAAAACCATTTGTAACAAAATCACCTCATGATCTCCTCTCACCTAGTTCATCATGTGGGTATCAGAATCATCACTAACATAAGACACTACTTTAGAAGGTATAAGTACTTTTGTTATAGGTTTAATATAATCCAAGTGTGTCCACCTATATTGTACAAGAAATATACTTCATACCTTATTGGTAATTACACTAATGGTGAAATGCAATCTTCTATTTGGAATTATGATATTTGTGCCTTTTTTATTATAGGTTTGTATATAAGTTGTTTTGTTGACTATAACTATAGTTGATTCTCTTGTTTTGGGTAAAATAATTGATACTATATAGCTCTTAGTGTGTTTATATTGAGTTCTATACCCACCTTAAACTAGTTTTTATATCTATAAGCATAAGGTGAATCCATCTCCTTGGGTATAATAATATAAGGGTTTCTTTCATTTTTATTTAGGGGAATAATGATAATTTTATCCCCTTGGTGTGCCTTTAGATGATTGCACACTGTGTTAATGATCATGTGACCATCATAATCCACTTATTCCAAATCAATGTATGGTAGTATGTTTTGTTAGTCTTAATATCAAATACCTCAAAATTTCCTCCTCGACTCAGGTTTGTAACTTGGATTTCCACATATTTAAGATGACTAATAAGTTCTACCCTACCATAGTCTATGAGGCTTAGATTTAATGGACTATAGTTGAGTGATGGTCATATAATAGACTCTCATGTATATCATAGATCATATTCACTGTGCTCCCAAATTCTAAAACAATATTTGGTACCTCATACCCTACCAACTCAATATCCATATGGGAGTTAACATCCTAAAGCTTCATAGTTTTTATGTACCATAACATCTTGATAGTGCACCATTAAAACCTCTATGTGTACTCCAAAAATATATGTAGAAGGTTTGTAATATTATGTGATATATCTTCATTTTGTATATTACTTAAGAGTTTGAGAAGATTGATCAAGGTAGTGACTACTCCATCCTGCCTTGTGATGCACATAATTTTCCCATACATTTATGAATCAATAGCTATAGTATCAAATTATGATACAATCTTATGTTGAATATTATGCATAACTTGAGACAATTGTTAAACAAAACCAATTTATATCATAGGATCAATATATTTTTCCTATTAGACCTTTTTGATTCTTTGTTCTTATGACATATGTAAAGGTGTTAATCCCTATTCTACATGTTGTCGCATGATTGCCTATAAGAACATAGAATACTTAGGGTGAGAATGAATGAAATTCACATTTTCATGATTTTTTATCTATCTTAATTTTACAATATTGGATAATCCTCTATGTGATGTTATTCTAAAACTCTGTAATAAACATAATACATTTAATTCTAAGGATTAATGGGATAATTACATGATAAATGGTTATATTCCCCATAAATAAAATACAAATGGTTATCATTCCTATCATTCACCTAGGATATGAACACCTTGGTAACCACCTTAGTATCCTCCTTTATATCCACCTTATCTTTGTTGGAATCCCTAGCCTGATTGCTATTGTCCCTTATATCCTCCTTGCCTCTTTGAAGAGCCCTAACCTTATTGTTGCTATCTATCAAATTCCCCATACATTACTTGGGGAGAAGATGGAGTCAATCATGTTTTTTGTTGTTTTGG
>JARHVA010000312.1:4357500-4450000 GCA_037957365.1 Torreya grandis | reverse complement strand
AGCCAAGGGAGAGATTTAGGCATGACAAGTTCATTCAAGATAAGTATTCCTAACTCTTACTCTTTCATTTTATTAGATATATATTACATAAAGTAATAGGTTGAATATTTTAATACATGCTTATAATTACCTCTACATTGACTTGAGTAGAGTTTTCATTTACATGTTATGTTTTTTTTGTTTAACTATCCCTCCCTGTGCCATAATTTTTAGTGAGCACTAGATTAGATTTATTTTATGTATTTTAGACCTAGCTAGGGTTAATATGTGGTTTTAATTTACTAGAGTCTTTGGAACCCTCTTTAGTGGTGTTGTGTGATAAGAGATCCCTTAGATAGGTTTATTAAATCAAATTGGTCATGTCCTAATATAAATAGTTATGCAATAAAGTTGTTGGTAATATTATCTTCTTTGAGCTTGAAATTCATTAATTAGGACAAATTTTAGATCCATCCTAATTCATTGGATACATTCTGGTGAACTTGACATGAATCTAACCCTTACATATTTTTAATTTTTTATTTATAGTCAAATAGATTAGGATAGTTGATCTAGTCTTATTTTATTATTTTCTAAATTTTACACTTACATTTAACTAGATTAAGCTGCTCAATCTTGTTTAGTTTAGTAGTTTTTATTTTTTCAATTTTCAAAAAACTAAATCATGCTAGTCAATCTAGTATTATTTTCTTATTTTTTGAGTTTTCACTTACAGTCAACTAGATCGAGCAAGTTGATCTAGTTTATTTTATCAATTTTGTAATTTTTTAGTTTTTAGTAAACTAGATCAAGTTGGATGATCTAGTCTTATCTTACTATTTTCTAATTTTTTCACTTAGAGTCAGTTAGATCAAACTAGTCAATCTAGTTTAGTTTAGTATTTTTTGTACTTTTTAGTGTCTTAGCAAACTAGATCAAGTTGGTCTATCTAGTTTAATTTTACTAGTTTTTAGTTTTTAGATTTTTAAAGACTAAGTCAACCTGGTCAACCCTATTTAACCTTTGTATTTCAAGTATTTTTACTTTATAGGAATAAATCAAGCCTAGACAATCTAATTAGTGATTGGGTTTTTAGCATTTTTAATCAAGCAACTAAGTCGACCTAGTTATATTGTTGAGGTTCATTATAAATAGGCCTAATACTTTAATTCGGTCAATTATATTAGTTTACAATTTCTATTTTTAATAAAATTACTCAGAACTATAAATTTTCATTCTATTTTTACCATAGTTCATCAAGTGGCTGACTTATTTTAGTAGGTGGCTGACCTAGTTTATTTTACCTCTGTTTTTAGACATAGTTCATCAAGTGGTTGACTTAGTTTAGTAGACAACTAAACTAGTTTTATTCACCTCTATTTTTAGACATAATTAATGTTGGGTTTTTATTCTTTAATCATGTTTTTCAAGTGCTGAAGTGTATCCACAAAAATCTAGCGTGTTGGCCCTTTATGAAAGACTATGGTCTTGTCCACTCACTCGAAGTGTGCAATAAGAGACTAGTTCACATGGGTTATGCTATGCAATAACATACTAGTCATATACTTGAGTTTAAAATTTTATCTAATTATAAGTTACATAGAAAAAATACACTACTTTGGTCCTTATCTTATTAATCTCAAAAACCATAATTATGTCAATAAATGCCATGAAGTTTAAAGATTGTTACACAAATTCTAAAAAGTAAAAGCTGTATAAATCTCATGATGAGTTACAACTACAAGTTACTCAAAATAAACTTATGATCATATGTGTAATTATCAATTATCCATAACATTAACATTAGAATTGATTGTAATAACCATAATTCTATATTATAAGTCACTAAAATCATACCAGTATCAGTCACTTTACAATGATTTCATATAGGGGTATTTATACTTGTTTGTCCTTGACCAAGTAGTTACATAATAAATGGCATGAGTGATTCGCCAATGAACTCTCTATCGAATAAGAGTCATCATAGTCTATTAACTATTTTATCCTAAGGACCTAGGCCTTTGTACCCTATATATAATTTTTCTATACTATATCTTTTCTACCATATGTCTTCTTCTTTGAGGGTTGGTGCAAAACTCATGATGGTTAAATTTTGGATGGCCTTTGAGAATCAATCCTTAATCATCTCCCACTTTTCATACACTCCCTAGGTCTTTCACTACTATTTTGAGTCATATGCTCAATGGGTTACTCATAGTTATATTCCATCTTTGATTGGGTCTTCTCATGTTGGTGCTTTTGTGCCCTTGTCTTTTTGTATCTTTCTAGTTTTATGCCATAATCCTTCTACAACATGATAGTTCTATGCCATATTATTTTTATGCTATGTTCTTATCATGTCATGTTGATTCCACTAAATTCCAAAATACTTAGTCAAAATTTGGGGTCCAATATCACCCCACACTATGCTCTTAGTCCATCCTAGACTAAGTCTTAGTTTTAGATTCAACCATAAATTCAATCCCAATTTATTTAATCTACTTCTTGACATTGTCCCAATGTGACAATGTGTCAAGTAGGTTTAATGTTATTTCTTAAATAGTCACCTTTGATTTCTTCATCTCCTCAAGTTGGTTAGGATGATCATTGGCCTTTTGGACCAATTAGTCTAGGGATCTGTTGGCATCCTTCTGAATTTCTTCTAGTGTTGACACCTCACTAACAACCTATCCTCAAAAAGTTACAAAAATGGCATTAAGTTGTTATTGATACACATTTATTTTCTCTCCATATATTTGACATCCTTTAATGCATTCATGTGCTTGGCATGATAATTTATTAAGAGGAAAATAGATGCTAATTGTTACCTTTGGGATTCCTCTATGTGGAGTTTGTTGGGTGAATATTTTTTCGACTAGCTAACTAGTGACCAAAATAGTTCCTATCACCACAACATAGGGATATTGGTCATCCAATGTTGCAGGTTCACCACATCCAAAGGGGACAAATCTCTCCTCTCATCAAGGGGAGGTTTGTTATTAAATATGCAGATGCTATATACATACATACATACATACATACATATATATATATATATATATATATATATATATATATATATATATATATATAATAAAAAAGTAAGACACAGGGGTGGAATGAACCATCCATCTCTCTTTTTTTAGAGATGATGCTAACAAACATAGGAGAAATCCTAGGTGATTGGTGAAGGCACTTCTCTTCTTTCAGAAGTAACATTTAGCCAAGAGCCAGATCCCTTCCTAGATAGTAGAAATTTTGGTGAAGTGATAGAAGGCACTTCTCTTCTTTTAGAAGTGCTTGTTCTTGCAAACAACATGAATCTTTCTGGTAGGATAAGTAACAGGGTGCCAAGAGTGCAGTAACTAGTAGGATGAAACAAAACACAAAGTTTCCACCTCAACTACCCAAAGATTTAAGATACAAAGAATAATGGGGGCACAAAGTCATCCCAAGGTCCTTTACATAGAAACAAAAAATAAAAACACACTAAAGACAATTGTAGATAACACAAAGTATTCCACAACTAACTTCAGGACACCTTCCTGATTATGTCCACTAGTTCTGCTTGTTAGATCAAATAAACAAGAATGCTCCTAGGAAACAAACATAAGAACAATTTCCTAAAATATCACAAGCTATAATAGCAAAAAGTCTGCAAGTAACTTACTTTCTTATTCAAATAAAATGATATGAACAATAATATGAGCTCAAAGTCTCAGTATTTGCCTTTCAATTTGGGTAGAGTTTTGCTTCTGGTAATGGGAAGATCTCCTTAAAACAATAGAAGATATTATAATATATAATAGCCAAGAAAGACTTGCCACTTTTTTCCATAGAATGGCCCATGTTGTGCATTCAATGCCTTGAATGTAATTCTAGGTTTGCCAAAGGACTGTATTGAAAATAGGGTGGTTATCTTAGCTATGGCATGTCATTTCATCCCATATGTCTTCTCCCAAGTTTGGATCATCTAGTCTACCCCCTTTGACATCTGCACAGCTGTCCATTTTATCTTTACTTCATGGAAGGAAAAATAGGCTGCATCTTTAATTTGCAAGCTAAAATACATGCTTAGTGGACTATTCCACCTATTGAAATTACTTCTGCATAGATATTTTAGGCTTTCCCTCTTTCTGCTTTTGTCTTTTCTAGCTTTGTCTCTTCTTGCTGTGATTTGAGCTATCAAGCTATCTTTTTGGTCAGTCAATTGGTTCTTCCTTTAAGTTTCGTGCTCTATTTGAATTTCCATGGATTTTTATTTGCTTTAATTTTGACATCTATGGGACCATCAATGGTCACCAGCTGCTTGAACCATGTTGAACCTTGAACCTGTGAACCTATGAAAGTTCATTAGTTCATTGGTTCATTTTATCTATTTTGTTCCATCACTTCCTGGTTCAATCACTTTCCCACTCCTTGGTTGAACCATCTGTTGAACCACCTATTTGGTACTTTTTCCCTTGATTGAGGCCACCCTTGAACCTTTGAACCTATGAACCATTAAACTTTGAACTCTTTCAGTTTAAGGTTTAATTGGTCCATTGGTTCTTTGGTTCTTTGGTTCTACCCATCACTTGTTCCTCCTAAGCTCTTTGATCTTTATCGCGCTTGGTTAAACCTTTGAACCTATGAACTCATTGAACCATTTGGTTCAACGGTTCAATGGTTCAATCGGTTCATTCTTTGAAGATCTTTGTTCCTAAGTCTTTGAGGATTCCTTTCTGCATTTTTGTTCAACCTTTGGAACATCTCAAAGGGAAGGTGTCCCTTCGGGTCCTTAGAAAAGGTCCTTTTTCTAACATCAGGTGTCCCCCACAAGGGTATCTACCCTTCAGGATTTTTCATGTGACCTTTGGGCTTTAACTTCCCTAGCGGGTTCTTGCATCTTCAGTGGGCTTTTGGCTTTTAGGCTTTTTCTTTGGACAAAAATCCCAAAATAATTCCTTCAAATAAAGAGTCTGAAGGAATTTTGCCTTAACATTTTTTTGATAAAAATCTTCCCGAAAGAATTCTTTTGGCCTCTTCACTTAATCATTTCCATTAGACAAAAAGTCTGAAAGAATTGTTCCTTTTGGGCCTTTAAACAAATCTGAAGGAATTCTATCTTTTCTTTGACCTTCAAACCAATGTTGCCTACCATCCACAAAGGCACTTTCCTCTTTGGCTTTGGGGTAGCCCCTTGAACATACCGATTGAACCAACTTTGGTTCAATGGTTCAATTGATTCATTCTTCATTATTTGGCTATGTCTTTTTGATATTTCACACCAAGTGTGTTGAACCAATTGGTCATTGAACCCATTGAACTTGCCTAAGTGTTGAGAGCTTGCTTTTTTCTTATAGAGTTTGTAGAAATCAACATATGAAGCTCGTAGAACTTAGCTTGCAGAGTCCATAGATTTTCTTCCTATAGAGTCTGTAGATTCAACATGTGAAGTTCATATAACTTGGCCTGCAGAGTCTGTAGATTTTCTTCCTGTAGATTCTATAGATTCAAGCTTGTAGAGTCCGTAGATTTTTGAGAAGCTTGAAAAATGAGGAATTTGAATGCTTAGAACAAATTTTGAAAAGGGAAGAGACAATTTTGGTCTATAGGACTAAAATAGTTCAAATATTGTCACAAAAATGAGTGATATTTTTGTTGGACAACAGAGTTGAGCCTTAAAATTTTTATTAGGTCATGTCAATCTCTCAAAAATCCCATCCAACATGGGGATTACTTCCCTAACTCTTTCAAGAGCATGCTTATAAACTTATACTACCTTAGTAAACTACTCTACCATCAACAGTGCTTTATTCTTTGGTACATGATGTTCCTTGTAATAATTTAATAAGAGATTCCCCAAGGTCTCTAATTTATTCATAGCTTCCCCATCTAGAGGCAATCCATTTTCTAATGCTGGTCTTGGCCCAAAATTGATTTACACAAATTCAAAGTTTTTACCTTGGCCTCTATGGCCTCCTTAATTTGATATTTCAAGACAACCACTTATTTGAGTGCCTTCTGGGTGGCAACCTCTTTTTCATATATTGTGACTACTTAGCCATCTTTATTCTCTTCATTATTTGTATGAAAATTAGAAAATATATTTTGACACGTGATTTTAAAGGCCATTTTCAAAAATATAGTGCTGGCTTGCAGAGGGGTGATCTTTTGGGGATCAACCCATAGTGGGGTTGGTAGCACTAGAGCTTGAGAATATAATAGGAGGCTATCTGGAGGGAGATCAAAATGGTGCTCCTCATTATATATGTCCAAAAGGAAGGAATTTTTCTACCTCATGTTAATAGTAACATCTTAGGGAAGGATATACTACCATAAGTAAAACATCCTATTGAAGATTCTTGTTTGATATTAAGTGCATAGATTAGTGGATGTATCAATCAAAGGTCATTCTCCCTTATAACTAGTAGGATCCTTTCCTTTATTTAGGTTATGATCTAGAATTTTGACCTTTGTGTTCATAGCCAATTAAGTATTATTAATGGCCATCCTACTCATCTGCTGAGTATCATAACCATCCCCCTCTTTTCTAAATGAACCCCCAATGTCCAATGGTGAGTCATAAAAGGTGTAATCCTCCCCTTGCACTGAGGAGGGTGTATTTTTATAATTAGAGTCCTATGCCTCTTCTTTTTGGCTTAAAATAGCCCATAATGGCAAAACCCTTAGTGGTGATGCCTGTAAAGTTCTTAGAGGTGGTGGAGGTGAAGCCGAGGGTGGAGGAGCCTATAGAGGTGAAGGTAGAGGTGGAATAACTTGTGGAGGTGAAGCTATGGGTGGAGAAGGTCTAGGAGCTAGTGCTTGGGTATTAATCTATCATTTTGGAGGATCTTGGTGTGAAATAATTCTAGAATCATGCCCATCTCACTTCTTATTCACTAGTTGAGGTACTAGTGGAAGTTTTTATTGAGTCTACTCTGCACCTTTAAAAGTCTTCTTATTAGGCCATGGCATGTAGAATAAATAATGAGCTTGTTCTCCCACAATTGTATATTTAAACTTAATATCATTCAAATCAATCTCCCACTTTTCTTAGTAGGCCATTTTGATAGGATAGACATATGTCTTTTAGAGACTGTGAATTTCTAAGTCAATCCAGTCTACTTCTAAAGTGAGAGGCTATGCATCAAAAATGTAATTTATTGAGTTGTTGAAGTACCATGATAAAAAGGCATAGGGTATCTTCAACCACACTAAAATGTATCTAGAAGGGATCATCTTGATGTATGCCAAAGAGAAATGTTGCTTTAAAACAAACTAAGATTGCTCACCAAATTAGATTGGTAAGTCTTTAGGAATGTTCCATTCATTCCCAAAGGCTTATTTCATTACATTATACCATGATTTAATTTAATTTTTTCAAGTGGGAGTGATGTATCTAGGTCATGTGAACATCTTATAACACTCAGTAGGGGACTTGTATTTTGGTGGATATGCCCACTTCAGCTTTCTTGTGGTGTAGTTAGGTACATCAATCTTGTCAAATAACATTCATAACAAAAATAACCCCCATGGGAAACTATGGCTAGGTATCTGATGGGTTTTCTAAACATCCTAAATAATTTTGTGGGAAAAATACATGGCCTAATTATACTTCAATCCCTTAGTTACTTGGTGAGCGATATAGAGGTGAACCATATCCACCTCTTTCCAATGATTGGTGCTACCTATCTTGGTCATTATGATGTGCACCACCACCTAGAAGGTAGGATATTTTAGGTTATAAATGTGCATGATATGGACATACTTTTGGCTCATTAACATCATTACTCTTTTTATGATTTCTTTTGAGTCCTCTAGGTTAAACTCTACATCAATGCTAAAGTACTATAGTCTTGATATTTTACTTATTCTTTCATGCACAATCTTCATGTTATACCCAACAAACTAGAGATAGTCCTTATGGACATGAGAAATTAGAAAATTAATTCATTCCATATGTTTTCCAAAGTATGGAATGTTGAACAATTGAAATAAACCCATAGTGTCCAATGCATTTAAAAATTTGAGGTTATACACCAATTGATTTTTGGTGTTTTGGAACTCAACTCAGTAGTCATTTTTTAACTTAGCCTCATTCCTAGGTTGATGGTGATTATAATTGAATATGATACAAGAAGATACTTTTGAGACCCAATTTTTTGTGTGAAACACTATCTTTGGGTATTGTATTTCCTCTATCATCAATGGCATGGGTGAAGATGATTGTACCTTCTTAACTTGACACACACTCTCAATCTCTTCTCCTTTTATGCATTGTGCTTGTATTTTATGTGTTTCTTCCTTGATTAATAATACTTCCCCCCAAGTGCTTTTTATTCTTCTAGTAAATTTGGCAATAGATCAGTTCTTAAAGCCTTCTTCTTAGGCTTCATTACCCTTTAAAGAGCCTAAAGGATGAGGTATGACCTCTCAACATTCCTAATAGAATATGTGATTTTTGTGTAGATGACTTCAAACTTTCTTGATTCAATTCCCTATAATGGTATATGTTTACCTTTTCAACTTAAAACTACCAGTTATTTATATTATGGGTCATGTTTTAGAGTCAGCTATGTGTTTGATTACTTAGATTAATGCTTGACTCAACAAATATTTATAATATTTTGATGTTATTTATTTGCTTTGGAATCATTATAGATTACTTCATTATTTGGCTCTATAAATTCAAATGAAAGAAAAGGTAAAAAGTAAAATGAGCTTCCTTATCCTTTTATAAGTTTGAGGGGGTAAATTATATTTACTACCCCCTTTCTTTTCATCCATCACTTCTCATTATTAAGGTACTTATAATAACCACCATTCTTTGACCATAAATTATAACCATAAATTCATTTAATGGTATCTTTTTGTCATGATATAGGCACATTTATCATAACTACTATTTCTTTCACATTTATGACATGTCCTATCCCATACTTTTGTTTTAAGTGGAAGGCAACTATGTCTTATGCTTTTCTTTAGAGTGGAAGATAATTATTTTATTTATTTCAAATTTTCAAAATATTTGGTGGGAACATATTATACTTGGCCTATCTAACTTATGGTCCTTAAGTTGTGCATGCATCCCTAATCACAAATAAATATACCTTGTACCCCACACTAAAACTGTGTCATGGTCCTCCATGAAATTACAACTACAAAATTAAACAAACTCTATACTAAAGAAAAAGTTGTGCAAAACTAAGGTAAATTTTTTATTCAAATAATAAATCCTAAACTAATGGCATAAACCTTATTTTTACAAAATTTAAACTATTTATAGGTGACATACAACTAGAGCCAACTTCCATTGTAATTCCTAGGAAGACATTGGCCATCCAACCTTTGTAATCGATGAGAAGCAGTAGGTCAAATGCTATGAATTAAAAAAATACCATCCTAATGAATTAGAAGTTTTACATAATGTCATGTGAACTTGGATTCATAGAGTAAGACATTAATTATAAGGGTGAATGTTTTATGCTTGATGTGTTGATCATGCCATGCTTTTTATTTGTGTTTCTCCACATCTTGACTCTAATGAGAAAGGAAATAGAATTCATTAAGATGAAATCAAGTATCCAAGCATGATTTAAAGGATGAATCCTCATACAATTATCTAATGTGCCTAATACAAAGATATGGTACCAAGAATTTGACTAGTAGAACTACCTCTTTGCCATATACAAAATTGAATGGTCTATTCTTGTTTAGGTACTTATAGGTTGTTCGGTAAGTCCAAAGTACCATCCCAATTAATTCAACCAATATTAAAAATTATTTTAAGTTTTTTTCCTAAGATTATATTGAATTCATTGATATTTCCATTTACCTAAGGATGATACAGTGTTGTTTTGTGATGAGCAATCATGAACTTAGCAAGTAGGATGTCAATAGTTTCATTGAGGAAATGTGTATCATGATCACTAGTAAAACTTAGTGGGCATAAAAACTAGGTTATGATATGTTCTTAAATGAAGTGTGCAACAATAGAAATAGTAAAATCCCTCATTGGTGTGGCTTCATCCTAGTATATGAGATAATTAGTTGTTATAATGATATAACAGGAACCTATTCATCATTTAGATGGATTGATATGGCTGAGAAACTCAATGACCCACTTTTCAAATGGTTCTTCAGATAAAATTGGATGTAATGGCATGGTATCTCAGTGGTTTGGTATTCCTACATTCTAAAAAATATCACACTTTCTAACATATATACTGGTATCTTAAAAAAGGGTAGGTCAACATAATTCAACCAATATAATCATACATGCAGTAGCCTCTCCAACATAGTGTCCACCTGCAATGCCCTTATGAACTTCTTGGAGTACTCGAAGAACTCATGTTTCATAACATAGTGATAAATAGTTTTTTTTTCAACAAATCTTGTAGAGGTCCTATTTGATGAGCTAAAAAGGTGTGACATAGACTGTGAGTTGTTTATTGGCCTGAGAAGTCAAACAATCATGCATTGAGCTAGTAGTTAAGAAAGCTGAAATATCTTCCATATCCTTAGGTACATGAGAAAATTGAAATAGTTAAACATCAGGTAAGTAATCTTTAGTAGTTATTGGTGGTTCTCTAGAAACAATTCAAGAAAGATGGTCAAGGCCACAATTAATTTTTCCTGGTTTGACCATGATAGAGAATTGAAATTCTTGAAATAACACTATCTAGTGATAGATACGCCCATGCAACATAGGTTCATTTACTAGATAATTAAATATTCATGATATATATAGAATACAAAAAGAGTTTCCAATAAATATTATTGAAATTTATGTAAAACATAAACCATTGATAGTGATTCACATTTTGTGGTAGTGTAAATTTGCTCAGCTAGAGTAAGTTTCATACTAGAAAAATAGATAGGGTGATCAAGGTGACCTTCATTTGGTTATGCAAGGATTGCACCAACTACCATTCCATAAGCATCAACATGGACATGGAATGGTTTAGTCAAATTAGGGAACTATATGATTGGAGTGGTAACTAGCTTGTCTTTTAAGGCCTCAAAGGCTTCTTAGTAGGAGAAGGTCCAGATGAAGTGTTCATTATGGTTGAAGAGTTCTTTCAAAGGTGTGGTAATATTTGAATATTCATGAATGAATTTATCATAATACCCAATATAACCTATAAATGTGTGAACTTTACACTAAGACTTTGGTGATGGGAGGCAAAGTATGACAAATACTTTTTCCATGTCTACTAAAAGTCCATATTTGTAAATAATATGTCCTATAAGATCATCAATGGGTGTAGTAAAAAGACATTTTTTTAGATTTAATGATAATTTTAGGACTCATCAACACTTAAGCATGAGCTATAGATTAGAAAAATGGTCCTTAACCAAGCCATAGACTATCTAGTCATCCAAGTCGACTTGAAGAAATTTATTGATGAAATATTTAAATGCCTCAATGGCAATACATGAAAATATAGTGTGTACATTCTTCAACCTAAAAGGCATGATAGTATATGTGAAGGATCCCCATTAAGTGGAAAACATAGTCTTAGGTTTATCTTCCTTGATGATCTATACTTAATAGTACCCCAAGAATCCATCTATGAAAGTATATATCTCACACCCAATGATGCCTTCAAGGATTTCCTCTATGAATAGTGTTAGGAAGGTATCATTGACACAAGATGAATTAAGTATATAGTAATCAATGCAAATTCTAATGCATCAATATTTTTTATACTTATAACCCTGGGACTAACCCACTTAGATTCATCAATTGGGGTGATCACTATGGTGCATAACATACTATTAATTTTTTTCTTTATGCATGCCCGTATATTTGGATTCATCCTATATGGCCTTTTCTTGACTGTTTAAACACCATCAACTAGTTTGATATGCATTTTTCCTATAGATGGATAAATACCTTTCATCTCATTATAGCTTCTTGAGAAGACATCTTGGTATTATTTTAATAACTCAAATATATTTAAAACTTATTTGGAAGTATGATAATTACCTAAAATAGCTATTTTTGGTTCTTCCTCTAGACTACTATTACATTGGATAGTTTGAATTGGTTATGAGTAAGGGTTATCTATATTAGGACCAATACCATGAACATTTCATGAGCCATAATCTATACGGACCTCAAAATTATTTTCTAATGGATCAAGTGGGTTGGACCTTTCACCTTCATCTATTTTAAATACTATTTTTTACTTCCTAAGGCATCTCTTCATGGTGTTCTTGATCAAAGACAAGGTCGAGTGTGAGAAAGGATTCTATAGATGGATCATTAAAGAGGATTAGTAATTATTATAAGACATCATGGATATACCTTAGGTGATATTCAAGGGGATTAGGGTCATCAACAACTACTTCATGTATAGCTTGGAGAGTGATGTACAATTCCATTCTCGAAGATGAGTAAGATAATGTTGAGTTCATGTTTTATTTCAATAGGTGCCAAAAATGGGTACCCCTATGCCACTCATCATGAAAATACCATGTTTTTACCTAGGTTTATAAGGTCCCATAGAAAACATGTACCCATAGGTACTCTAGAAAGAAAGACTCTTCAACTCTCCACATGGATTCACAAGCCTCTATATGGGGTTCAAGTGCTTATACTCCACTATAGTTTATTATTCCACATATTCAATTATCATGATGAAACTAATGATGCAAATGAAAACACACTTTATCCTAATGGATAAGTAAATCATTATGGGTTTGCCACCACTTTTTGGTAGTACTATAATAAATTTGAACCAATGATCATATACGATCATTGTCATAGTTATAAAAGTCTTCAAGGCACTGGACAAAGTCACAAAATTCTATTTATATATGAAACCAAGGAGTTTTGGTAAGTCTTTCTAATGGTGCATCGATAATTATTCTTATCATGACTTACCAAGTGATAAGGTGAAAAAACCTATGGCATTTATGATATTGATATGGAATTTTCTCATGACTACTAATGGCACTGCACACTCTTCTAGTGAGGACATAGTCATCATGGGCCCAATAATTACAATCATTACTTATAATATCAGAAAGGGATTGAGTGTTTGTCCACTGAAGGATGCCATTAGTAGCTAGATCATGTTGCTCACCATCTCTGGTGGTGAAATTATAAATGTGGTTAATATCCTCTTCCACATTAATAGTTTCTACGTATATAGGCCCATGTGTTTGATCTAATGGAATCACAATGCATTGATTAGTATTCTCAAAATTGATGTAGCACTTTTTGAAACTTAATTCTACATTATTTTTATAACACTAGGGTCACCCCAATAGAGCTAGAAAGTCATTATCCTCTACTAACTCAAGAACTTCAAAGTCAAATTTTAAAGGTACTCTAAGGATATCCACTATAGCATTCTTAAGGATGCAAACTGGTAGAGCACAAGTTTTATTAGCTATAAACAATATGTGCAGAGATGGTTGTAAAAATGAACTAGCCATTTTATGTCATGCATCCTTGGTGAGGATGTTAACCTTAGTGCCATTATCAACTAAGATATCTTGAATCACCTAATCATCGATGGTGGAATTTACTAATATTTCTTTTTCCTCTTGAGGGCTAGGAGGAATAGGGGTATCTTATCTTCAAGCATGATTTAATCAATGATCCTCAGTTTGCCAAATTAATTGAGGTTAAGTATCAATTGGTATTTGTACCTAATTTTTAAGACAATTAATTATTTTGGGATAATGTATTCATCCAAAATACACTTGAAAATCTCTTTAAAATCATCTCACACCATGTTTTGATTCTCTATTGCCTTCTGCATATTAGCACATAACATTAATTCTTGGTCCTTGAAAAACCAAATTTCTCCTTGTAGTTCTTGTAATACTTTCATAATGTCCTAGAGTACATACTTATATTGATGGGAATAATGATACTTCCTTTCTCAAGGATCTTCATGCTATACCTTCTCAATAGGAGTAGATGTCGACTAAGATTATCCACCACTATGCATAGTGATATTCACCTATTGAGTTGTTATGCTATTTGAGCAAGGAAACTAGTGAGGTTTCTAAATGTGAATCATACCTACACTTTTTAATTTTATTTCCTTAGTGATGGCCATGTATAAGTTAGGGTATTCTTCCAATCTGTGCTCCTTTTTATAAAAATCACATGTTGGGTAAAATAGATAATCCCTTTGATAGTGGTATGGGTATCCACACTTATAACATGTTATTGGTGGGAAATGACAACTTACTCATCCTCATCCTCTACATCAGCCATAATAGACACCATTATATTTATTTTTAGACATAGAGGTTTGGCATGTACTACATGCATATGC
Source organism: Torreya grandis (assembly GCA_037957365.1). Classification (NCBI taxonomy): domain Eukaryota; kingdom Viridiplantae; phylum Streptophyta; class Pinopsida; order Cupressales; family Taxaceae; genus Torreya; species Torreya grandis. The sequence continues at coordinate 4,435,733 of JARHVA010000312.1, read as the reverse complement.
TTCATAAATATCACTAATTAGCTAACAATCATTTGTGTCAAGGGTATATGCATCACATATTTTATAATATTTGAACACCTTTGAATGTGTATCTCACTACAAGAGAGGACATGAGAATACATTGTGATCTTCATGAATTTTCTTACATGATTGATTTAGTACAACATAAATGTTTTTACAATGTTAATTATTTTAGTTATGTCCTTCACACTCATAATCAATACACCAAAGACCATTACAAGTGTCATACATATTATTTAAATTTAGTTTTTAAAGTTGAAATTTCATTTAATCTATTTGGGATTCCATCAAAGGACTAATACTAATGTCAATACTACCCATAACTTCAACATAGAGGGTGGATTTCATAGATTCATGCAGACTAGTAAAGGTTTTATGGGATAGTGTTCATCAAAATGGAAGCAACAAACCTCCCACAAACCATTGTGCATGCTAAACAACATTTATTTCAAATGAAATATTTGATAGAAGTGTCTTGAACCATGTATCATATTCTTATACACTTTGAGTGAGCTCTTGTGTTATATATTTTAGTGTGGTAATACTTTATTGCTCAAATTTAGGAATGTCAAATTCCTAAAGGAATGTTGCTTTGAGATGATCATAATCAATTACCACTTATTGAGGGTTGAACTTCTTATACAACTTAATCTCTCTCTCTAAAAGTGTAGTCAAAAATTATGTGGCCTTTTGATTATAATAAGTTATGCTTCACACCTTCCAAATGAGTTTACATTTATAGACATATTCTATAGCATTATATATGCCTTAATATTTATGTAGGTGAAGCATGATTTCATAATATACTATTTGTAGTTGAGGTGATTACACTGGTGGCTATTAAGAACCCCCAGATCCTATCCATTAAGGGGGAATTCCACCACTTCCTCCCATACCACCTCTTAGTCTGCCTATAATGCCTCTAGTGACGACAACTTTATCACGAGGCACAATAGTTGGTTGATTAATAAGATTTGGGCTTGTACTCTATCCACTATGAGTGTTAGGTCCACTAGGCATCCCAATTTGAACCATGAAATTACCTTGAAGATGAAAAGAAAGTGTTAATTTTATATGAGTTATAATTGGCTTAGCTACAATTTCCCTTATAGGATCAATTTCTAATTTCTAATCTGTATCCCAATTATGTACACGTAATTTTTTTGATTCAAAATCATGAGTGTGAACTATGGTTAGGGAACTTGGTTGGTTCAAACTTGATTCTTCAGTTTATTATGCCTAGCTAGTTTCTCCTTCATATGATAAAAGTGGCATAGGGTACATTTCAAAAGTGATGGAGTCTTCTTTGGGTGTTTATGCTTCCCTTTATATCCTACCAAGACTTTCAGAGTTCTCCTTATCCCTTCCCATGCCACTCCCTCCTATGTTCCTCTATTGAGCTTCATCATATTTTTGCTTCTATAATTCTTGATAAATATATACCATTTCAAACCTAAAATCCTTTACCAAAACTTCTCTATTCCACTTCTAATTTTTCAACCAATGCAGGGATGAATTTATCTCTCCATTGGCAGAGTTTCAAGTCCATAGTCAATGAACAACTTATTAACTTTTAGTGGGAAATGTCTAATATACTAACCACATAGCTCTCTAAAAAAATAGAACTTGGCTTCTTCAAGACAAGAGTAATTGGTTAAAACATACTCTAGAATATAGCTATTCAACACTCCTCTCCACTAGATATTAATATCTCTTGTCCATGATATACCTAGTCATGTTAAATCACTTTGACATTCTAACATCCAAGATTGTCTTCTCCCAAAATTTCATGATCAACCTTGGGCATAAGTAGATAGTAAAGTACGCAAATGAATAAGGATTTAAATAAATAATGTTTCATATAATTCACTGTAGATATGTTTTTCCACCCACTAATGTATGAAAAATCCTAGTTCAAGATAAGGAACCACAAAATTATACTCAACCCTAGTAATCCATTGTTCAATACTTTCAAGGGTGATACATTTAAGCATCTTCCATTACTAAGTAGTAAGCACTATAGGTCCTAATCATGGAACCAAAATGTTGGGTTTTTATTATTTAATCATGTTTTTCAAGTGCTAAAGTGTATCCCTAATGATCTATCACATTGGCCCTTCATGAAAGACTATGGTCTTATGCACTCACCTAAAGCATGTAATAAGAGACCTATTCCCATGGGTTATGTTGTAAAATAACATACTAGTCATATACTTGAGTTTAAACTTATATCTAATTATAAGTTATAGAGAAAAATAAATACACTACTTTGTTCCTTATCTCATTAAACTCAACAACCATATTTATGTAGATAAATTCCATGAAGTTCAAAATTATGCAAATTCTAAAAAGTAAAAGTTGTATAAATCTCATGATGAGTTACAACTACAAGCTACTCAATACAAACTTACCATTAAATGCATAACTATCAATTATATATAATATTAACATTAGAACTGATTTTAATATCCATAATTCTATATTATAAATCACTAAAATGATACTAGTATCATTTACCTTAAAATGATTTCATATAGGGGTATTTATACTTTTTTTCCTTGACCAAGTAGTTACATAATAAATGACATGAGTGATTGGATAACAAAATATCTATGGACTAAGATTCATAGAAGTCTATCAACTATTTTATCCTAAAGACCTTGGCCTTTGTACCCCTTATATATTTATTCTATGTTAGATCTTTGATGCCATGTGTCTTCCTCTATACGGGATAGTGTGAAACTCATGATGGTTATAGTTTGGATGGCCCTTGATAATCTCTCCTCAACCATCTCCCACTTCCCATGCACTCCCAAAGTCTTTCATTGCTATTTTGATTTCTATGCTCTTAGGTTCTTCATAGTTATATTCCATCTTTGATTGGGTCTTCTCACGCTAGTGCTTATGCAACCTTGTCCTTTTGTGCCTCGCTAGTTCCATGCCATGGTCCTTATATTCTATATTCTTTTTGTGATATGATATCTCATGCCATGATGATTTCACATGCCAAAATTCCAAAATATTTAGTCAAAATTTGGGGTCCAATAATTCATTAGGTGGGTAAATTAGTTTACTAGGTGGCCAACTTAGTTCATTAGGTAGCTGACCAATTTTTTTTCATAATTATGTATTTTTTCTAGCTTCCAATCAATCAAGAACACTGCATAATCAAGGATTTAGATCAAAACCTCACTTATATTATCACTTTAGATTGTTGGGTCGATTGATTCAAGCTTCATTTATATTTATGTTTTGTTAGAATTTTTTAATGTTTTGGTAAATAAGTTTATTGGTTCATAAGAATTATTTAGATCTCATAACCACCCCATGGAAAGCTTATAAAACTTTTCACTATCTTTGTAAATATTAGTTTGAGAATAATACAACTTTTCATTTTTGTCACAAGCTTCATTTACATTGTAATTATTTACCTTATTCCTCATGTTCTTGGAGTGAATAGTGTCAAGTTGATTGATTCAAGCTTAATTTATGTTTATATTTTGTTAAATAAGTTTGTTGGTTTATGGGAATTAATTGGATCCCATAACTACCTCGTGAAAAGATTATAAAACTTTTCACCATCTTTTTAAATATTTATATGAGAATAATACATATTTACATTTCTATCACAAGCTTCATTTAAAATGTAATTATTTACCTTATTCCTCATGTTTCTAGAGTGAACAATGGTATTAGAGATTGGTTTCTCAAGGAGGAATGAAAATTGAATAACTTTGAAGAGCCTGGTGTATGCCCATATGGAGGATTGAAGACTTAACAAAGCTTGAGGGAAGGAAAGAAAAAACAAATTTTTGACATAAGGTATGAATTAATATACATCACATTTTTTTAAATACATAAATGCTTACACTTTTTAGTTTTACGACCTTCTATTTCAGTTTGTATACCTTAAATACACTTGTATGATCTATGAAATCAAAATTATAATATGCATCCCTATCTGCTGATTTCATTCCTTAAAACCCATGTAAAGTTAAATTATACAGTTTGAAAATTCTAATATGAATTTTAAAATCACATAAGATAAAAAGTAAATTGGTATGGCCTTAGAACCCAAAATTGATAGTGAATTGATAATCTTTGAGTGAAAATTCATCCATACTCCTATTAAATTTAATCTAAATCATTGTAAAAGCATGTTGATTACTCCAAACACCTTAATATCTATTTAAAAGCTCAAATAAACTCACTTGTATAAACATTTTCAAGTCCAAACCATAATTTGTATGGCTTCCACTTCCTTTTACTACTATAAAATCCCATTTGTATGTTTTTTGTCTACTTTGTATGCAAAAAACTTCATTTTCATTGGTGAAGTAAAAATTAATTTCTATGGCTTATGTACAACCTGAGAAGAATAAAATGTAGATATATGGATTCATGGCATCCCAGATGTTTCAAATATGATTTGTGTGTATTATATTTTCTCTTAGTAATCTTGAATATCTTCTAAACCCTTTTGAATCAACTATGTACAAAATTGTATGACATTGTATAACATTGATAGAGGTTTGAACCTATTTTAAGCTATATATGGCATGCTTCATCAGCATATCATCCCTAGTAATGGTGTGAGAGCAATTGAAAATAACATTTTTATCAAGTATAAAGCTTAATAAAATTTTGATCAATACAAGGGTTTCATGGGGCCTACCGAGATTTAAAGTAAGAGAAAGATTTATTTTCATGAATTTTCATATGTGAAAATTAATTACATGCAAGTTATTTTTTTATTTCTCCACATAGAAAAATAAAGATAAAATATTAAATTTTCTATTTGTGACTTGTAAATGATTGTAGAGCAATTAGTGAAACTTAATTTTGTAAGATCCTTGGCAAGTTGGAGAGGTCCAAGGTTTAAATCCATTAAAAGCACTTTTTGATCAAAATTATTGGTATATGATTTGTGGAATATTACTTTTATAATTTTATTTTTGATACAGGCTTTCTCTTTTGTTACATTTTTCATTACAAACATTTTATTGCAACATTTTTTTGGGCTAGTTGTTATTTTGTGTAAAGGTGGTCATGTAACTAGTCAAACTATAGGTTTTTGGATGTTCAAGACACATTATAATGGAAAATTATGTTATTTAAAACTTATTTATATAATTTTTACAATAAATTTATTAAAAATTATGTATAAAGGTGTATTTTTTATAGAACATGACACCTTCAAAATGTAAATTTTAATAATGCCACCTCATGCTTGTGCTATTGGTAATCATGTCATCCTTTACAAGTCCACTAGAATCCTTATGATTGATAAAGTTTAAGTGTCACATTGGAGGTTGGAGGATCTATTGGAGGCTGAAGGAATATTGTCCCTCTCTAGTTATCTATTTTCTTAGAGTTTGGGTCAAATGTTTTAATGTCAATTTTGGTAGCAGTAGTATGTTTATTTTAATTTCAATTTTGATTTTATTTACTCCATTGATATTCATGATGAGGAATAGATAAAGTAGTTTTGATTTTTTTTGTTGCATGGGATTCTCACCTCTCACCTGATAGGGGAAGATATTGTATGACCTTTGATTAGTCATCGATGGTTATATGAGTTGACATGGATTTCTAGCACCTTTGGTGTTGATTAAAAGTCATTAGTGGTTTTTGGACATCAGAGATATGTGTCATACACAATATTGAATAGCCACTTGGATGGGTTTCTATATGAGACCTTAAGTGGATCTATTTGGTTAAACATGCATTGATCATGTTCTACTATAGTATGGTATGATGATCACAGGAGATAAGCAAGATTTGGTTGTGTTCATTAGACTTTATGCCATAAATAATAGGGTATAATTATGTATAGAAAAACATCTATTTTGGTCAGTACTAAGATGTACAACATGTAATTTATAGGTGTAGTGAATATTTTTGATGACTTCATAGTCATAGCTCTGGATAATATTTTATACCCCTTATTGGATCAGGGGGTTTTTTGGGTTGGTTGATCCAAGATTAATTTATGTTTATGTTTTGTTAGTATTTTATTAATTTTTTTAAATAAGTTTTTTAGTTCATGAGAATTATTTGGATCCCATAACCACCCCATGAAAAACTTATAAATATTTTCACTATCTTTGTAAATATTAATCTAAGAATAATATAATTTTACATTTTTGTCACAAGATTAATTCACAATGTAATTATATACCTTATTCCTCATATTCCTAGAGTGAACAAAATAAAATTATTGAATTCCTTCCTTCATGTCTTCATAATCCCAAACCAATTACTACATCATGTAATCTAAATTTTGCATCTTAAAGACAACCACAATGTATTATAGTTGAGGTTATTCACCCTTATCCTCATCCTAATACCAATGTTGGGAATCCTCCTCCACCCAATAATTCTAACCCATTGATACTAATCAACTCATTGATCAAATAAATCCAAAAATAATCGATGTACAAATCACTCATAGTAATCAAATGATGTGAATGCAATCTCATATATAAAAAATAACTAATCAACCACCTCAAGTCATCATGAATCAATCAAATCAAAATTTTATCCCTCCTCATCTTAAAGATGACAATGATCATATTATCCCTCAACCTCTTATGCATAATTTTTTTTCAACATACTCAAAATGAAATTTTAACTCCATTCATTATATCCATAGAAATTGGAAACATCTCTCTAACTATTATATATGATGGAACTAAACACCCCACTATATTTCTCAATAGATTTGGGAATATCTAAAAAGAATGGGTCCAAACTAAAACCTTTTCTATGCTATAATCCTGGCCAACACCTTTGTTGGTGATGCACTTTAATGATACAATCAACTTCCTAAACATTCCATTACACAACTAGACGATTTAGTCAATGCTCTAGTGAAGAAATTCCAACATAATGACATTCCTAAAAAAATACCTTGGCCACTTCATCAGTGCTAAGTAACTTCCTAATGAATATGCTCACACTTTAATCAAATTATGGAAGTATCTATCTCAAAAATTGGACCATAATATGAGCAATGATAATATTTTAAAACCATTTATTACCACATTTAAATCTCCTCTTCAATACAAAGTTTAAAATTTTTCCCATAAAACTTTAGAATAAGCCTTAGAACATGAAAAAAGGAAATACTTTCTTATAATTCAATTTGAATCACCTCAAGAAACTACTAAGGAATCTTTCCAATCATTTTATCATAACATTGATTCATATAATCTTCCCCAACCTCAAAAGGGAGCAACTAGTTCAAATAATTTTAACCCAACCTACCCTCCCTTGATTCTAAAATAAATTAAAAGGAAATTTCCACCCTCTAAACACATGAGCTTTGATCCTTCCAAACCTCCTCTAAAATGGTATAATATTGATAATTTTTATTAGTGGCATGCTACGATAGGTCATTCTTATGAGACCTATTGTGATCTTCATTGATTCCTCCATACCTTCTTACTTGGTCCACATTTCAATCTTGATACTCTTACACAACAATGTTATCAAGACTATCTTCAAACTTCACAAGCCCAATCTAAAGAATTATAATCATAAAAACATCACTTACCTAATTATAAACAACAATTACCCCATACCTCTACCTCATGCACTAATGTTGTCCAAACCATAATTGATACTTTTTCCTAAATAATAAAGAGTGGATAACTAACATGAACAACTTCAAATTTTTTTTTTCATCCATCAAACCTTAACCTATTAGGTCACACCAACCCAAGGAGAACCTAGTTCAAATTCATACTCCAACGTGCATCATAAATGGTCCTATTTTATATTATAGACATCTTATTACCTCTCCTCACACCCTATGTCAATTTCAACATCCTCAAAATACAACATATAAACACATTTACATATCTCCAATTACATCAAAAAGTCTAATGTAGCTTATTCTAATTGATCAATTTGACCTCACTCCATATCGCATGTTAGGGAATATTGTGATGCCCATACACATATTAATTTATGTTTTGGGTCATCTTGTAATGCACACTCCTACATAAAAATAACCTAGATAATCTTAAAATTCTCATTCCTCTTCTACATTACACAATAAAAAATAAATTCAAATTCAAGAAACCTTTAGAGACACATAGGCTTGTATTTCACATGCTCATATTTGATATAGATGTTAACATACATATTTCTTATTTTTTATCTCATATTTATTTATCTTTATGTGTTTTATTTCATTTAGTTTCATTTTTATACACCATTATTTACTTTGGGTTCTTTAGTTTTAATTCACTTTAATAACACCATCGTTTCCTCTGGGGTTCTTTTGTTTTATTTAATCATACTTACACCAATGTTTCCTTATTGGTTATTTGGTTTTATATCACATTAAATTTGGCATTTGTTTACATTTAGGTTCCTAGGTATCACCTTTGAGTTTTTCATTGTTCTTTATTTTATCACATTTATGTCATTATTTCCCCTAGTTTCTTTATGATTCTTTGACCCTTATTTATGTTGCCCCTATTTTGGGATGACCATTTACTTTACCCCTCTTTTGGGATGACTACTAATTTCATTGGTGTTTGTCCTAGATACCTTAGGTTAATATGACTTACTTAGTGACATGGCTATCATAATAATATCCTCATCCCTTTCATATCACTATTTTATCTCCTTGTGATTATTTATGATCATATTCATCATTGTATCACTTATTACATGGATAGATATCTAATGATCCCAATATTTACCTTATTTACTTTCATTTGAACCACACATAAGTCAATTTTTAGATTGCACACTTACTTATGGGTAAGTTTATGAGTATTTAGACACTATGGAATTTAAGTCATTTTCTATAGTGACCAAGTGTAAGATTTATTATGTTCATCACTTATTTCAATCATGATTGGTTCTCTGAATCTATATGGAGGAGGAATAGAAAAATACCAAAAAAGAGAGTTAAATGCCAAATAATAAAATAAACAAAAGGTAATGATCAAAAGGAAAAAACAATCTTAAAATTTAAATAACATTAAAAGACATGATTCTTATTTGACACATCTCCTATCTTAGTCAAAGCTAAAACATGAAAATTTTCCTCGTGTTAGAGCCAAGGTCCATTGGGGTGTAGTAAGCTAGTAGATTGGGGTAGGAGGTCTCATTATATAATATATTATCTAGTGTCACCTACATTATCATGCAAGTACCCAATATTCATAGTAGATCAATGGCTCTATAAAAGGTCTTGATGAATGGGGAACATGTTGTGGGAAATTAGGTCATTTTTAATTTTCATGCATATATCCTTTATGGGATGATCTATGTACTTGTTAGTCAAAGATTTATGTTTAATAGTTGGTGTGTCCTAAGTACTTGATTTTAATAATTTCTAGCCTTACTCTCTTATTTAGTGTGTCTCATTCCTACTAAAGATGTTCACATCACCCATGTGGTTCCTCACATTATTTATTTACATCATATTATTCCTATTATCCCCTTATTGGATATTTATTTTAGCCAATCACATCCTTAATCAAATCTACTTTCTTACACCTCTTGGTTTTTAGTTTATGAGTTACATTAAAATACCTTGAATAGGTCTAGGTTTTCCTCAAAAATATCCAATCAAGTATACTTTCCACACCATCTCCTTGTCATACTAGTTATTTCATTAAGTTGTGATTTATTACATCTTATTTTATAACAAGTACTAAGTTTGAATTTTCATACTTTAGAGATTTTGATTTCATCTATCCATCATGTTATTATTTGATTTTCATGGACTTAACCTATATTACATAGGGTATTTGACATGCTTACTTGTTTTTATTCATGATTCAGTTGACATGCTTGTTTTACATCTTGACTTACATCCCATTTCGAGTCATTAATGTTTTATTCATGATTTTCTTAACTTGTTTATTTTACATCTTAACTTACATCTCATTTCTAGTCATTTATATTTTCTTCATGCTTTGTTTCACATGCTTACATTATATTTTATGTAGACACCAAAATTATGTCACACAGATGTGTAACTCCCTATGTCAAAATCCCCCTTAAGCCCATTTTAAATAATAATAATTAGCCTCCTTAACCCATGCTTTTACACCTCACACATTTAATTAATTTAAAATACTTAATTAAGTTAATTAAAAACCCCTTGTGCCACCTTACCTGGCCATCTCATCCTAAAACTGATTCTCACCTAATAAGTCACCTCAAGACTTAGTCCCCTTATCCTAACTACCCAAGACTTATTCTCACCTCAAAACTAAATTCCTAACCAACTACATATTTCTTAACCTCTTATTTTTATCATTGTGTAATGGGTGCCACACTTGGCATGAGGAGCAATAGAAAATAGGCTAAAGATAGTAGTTTTTGCTATTCTAAGGCCACCGATGTTGGTCAACCCATGATTGATGTCAATGGGATCAATGATGTTAGTTATATAAGCCAAACTCCAAACCAATGTTCAGGTCAAAAGAAATTAAGAAAAATCATTCTTATTTATATCCAAGCTTTCAGCATTCAACTTTTAGCATCCAAGCTTACTATTATCTTGTATAAGTCAATCCAAATCAAGAACCAAGCTCTTAAAAACCAATAACACCCACTCATTTTCTCTATTTGAGGTATCAATTCAGACTACCTGATAAAAGCCATCCATCTAAAACTTATCATTCAGTCACCATTGTATCTAAGTACAACACTTATTTTGTAGGTCTTTTAATCAGTTACTTTGCTATCACTTTATATCTACTATTTATTGCTTTACACATTCCTAATTGAACCCCTTTGAGGGAGTTATAAAGCTTCCCTACTTGTTTCCCCTTGACCTAACACACCAAACCTCTGACTAGGTCCATCCAAACCATACTCTCTCTCTCTCTCTCTCTCTCTCTCACACACACACACACACACACACACACACACAACTCTCCTCAACCTCCCAAACCTGATCAAAACCATTTCTTATACCCAAAAATACCTTCTTTAAGCTCTTAGGTAATTATTTTTCCTACCAACTTCAGTAGCCTAAATGACATTAGTTACCTTCCCCCACCAACCTTAGTAGGATAACTGATATCGATCATACCCTTACAACCTTGGTAGCATAACCGACATCGATAACTATGGATTTTCTAACCTTTCTAAAACCTATCCATATAACTTCCAAAATATTAAAAAAACATACCACCTACAATATGTTACTTTATGCTATACTTAAGTTGTGAATAATAGTAAAATTATCTCTCTTTTACTCTCTTTTTACCTCTCTTTTAGTTATTTATTACTCTTTTGTGTCTCAAAAATGGATTATCATTTCTAAGGACATTTGACACTTCCTAGAACAAGTGTGTAGCTTGACATCCCACTCAGATATCTACTAACAAACATTTTGTGGTAGTGTTTTCTTACTTGCAAGTAGTCTTCCCTAACCAAAGAGGAGTGCTCACAACATCTGGATATGGTGTGAAAACCAAGGCAAGTTCATTTTAATCACATATCCCTATCCTTCTCTATTTTTGTTTAGACTTAAAATAGATAAATTTTAGTGAAACATTTCTGGCACACCCAGTGGGACCCTAGAGTTTTCCTTGGGTTCATTGCTTATTTTAAACATTCATATAGGTGCATTACAGTGAAAATTTCATATATTGCACTTTATCCTACTTTTCTCCCTCAAAACAAAAAATTCAACATTTTATTTTTTGTTTAAAGGTAATAAATTGAATTTTTTTCTTCCTTGCCACTCTTCTTTTCTCTTTTCCTCTAAAAGCAATTTATAACTTCCCTTACAAGTTAAAAAGACTATATTATTTATCTCTTTCTTGTATGCACATTAGGATAGTGAATTTTATTCTCTACTCCTATTTCATCTTTGTTTTCATTCAAATCTAAACATTTCAGATTTGGGTTTAAAACTTACTGCACTTTAATATTTGCTTGTTGTATATTAGCTCACCTAGTTAATTACAATAATTATGAATAAATTGTAGTGCACCTATGTTACACAACCAAATAACACTCACAAAAGAAAACATATAAACTCACTTGAGATAAGGCCCATCAATATTTCATCACCTGGTGGATTACCTTACCCCACCTGGCTATCCTACTTGGATTTCACCACCAAGGGGAGAACCCACTCCATTCTCTGGTAGAGTAAAACTATAGGAAGAAGGTATATTTTGGCTAAGTAGCCTGGCTTTGCTTCAAGTCCATGAAGTGTGGGGGGCAAGCCCCTATAACAAGCCATGTACTTGGTCTAACATAGATTTCCTCTTAAGCACTAAAACTAACTTGAAACTAGATTTAGATTGCTTTCTAGTACCTTCGATAACCAAATTTTTTTCTCACAATCTAATTAAGGCATAACCTAAAATGAGACTAAAATTAATCTCTAAGAGTTAATAGTTGGTGGTTGTATGTTCTTTATTTTCTTTTCTTTGGCTTTTATATTTTAGAGTTGGTAAGGATGCTTTCTTATTGATTCATGAAATCAACACTATTCCTAATACTCAGTTTGTATAACCTATTATATCAACATTTTTGAGTGTTCTTCCTTCTTACACAGACCTCTTCCATCCTCTATTTTACCTAGATTATAATTTTGGGTTACTAAAACATTGGATTTTCCATCTCTCAAGATATCATAGTGATAAACATCGATTAACTACACCGACGTAGATAGATTTTAGCTACCGACATCAGTTAATCACATAGACGTCAATAAACATTTACTACCAACATCAGTCAAGCAATCGACGTCAATGACTATGTAGTTTTCATTTACTCAAAATAACAGGCTGAAACAACCCACTTACCTACCCCTGAACCTAGTTTTTCCTTATTTTATCACTAATACAAAGTATTAATACTATTCTTACTTCCTGCATGTTATTGATGTGAGATCAAGCTAAAATTCTTTCTAATTATGCAAGCCAAAAACCACTTCCACCTTCCCCTCTTCCTTTTGATTCTATCATAGAGCATACTTTAGATATAGAACATACTCCAACTCTAACTAAATTCCCATTATGCCTGAAAGAGATCAAGATTTTGTTAAATTTCTTGATTGTAATGTGGCAACCCTTCATCATTACCTTGCCATGAGCCAAACCCACAATTCTTCAAGTGATCCAATCTATGGTATGCCAACCTCTCTAATGGAGACAACTTTAGTTTCAACTGCCTTTACTATTTTTCCCATGGTAACTCAAACCACTACTTTGATAAGCAACCCAACCATAAACAATGTCCAAATTTTATTATCACTAACTACCCAATCCCACCTAAACCCTAGTGTGACTTCCTTACTTTCACAACCACAAATAGTTCAGTCAAGTCACACCCTATTTTAGAATATAGTGGTACCTATTCCATCTACTCTTGCATCTATAATTACTCGAGTTATGACTCACCCTTCATCTAGTCTAACCATGCCAATAACCTAACCTATAATAACAACATCTGACCAAAGCATAGTCTCAAACCCAATGGGACAAGCCCCTTTTCTTTCTACCCCCAGACTATGACTCATTATCCTTATGTTGCCCCAACATAACCTCAGTAAGCTATGTCATACACTCTATCTACTTCCTATCAGGTTCCTTATAACTTAGGAGGTATTTCCAAGACTAATCCCCCTCTAGACCTCATTAAGATACTAATGGAAAAGATGTCTAATCTAGAGACATCCATTTCTAGTTCAAAGAATGTATTATCTTATGATTATATATGAAATAAACCCATCCATCCTTCTGTGCTTATTAACCCTTATCCAAGCTAATGGGAACTCCCTAAATTTACTTATTTCTAGAGTAAAGAGGACCCACAACAACATTTTCAATTATTTAGACATGTTATTATTTAATAGGGCATGGTGATGCATTACTACTTCAAACTTTCCCTATGTCTCTCTAAGGTGCTGCCTTAGATTGGTATATCTCTATAAATTAACACTCCTTTTTCTCATTTACCCAAATCACACAAATATTCCTAGACCATTTCTCTATTAACATTTCTAAAAAGGTTTCTATTATAGACCTTTATTCTATCATACAATTTGATGATGAGTCTATCGTAGATTTTATCACTCGCTGAAGAGGCTTGATTAATCAAATCTCATTCTCCCTACCCTAAGCTAAGCTTATTGAGCTCTTCTCAAGGGCATGTGCTAAACACATCTCATCCACACTCTAAGTACAAACTTTTTGCACATTTGATGAGGCCTTTACAATGGCATGAAAACTTGAGATTCAGGCTATAGACGAAGTTAGAGTCAAGTTGCACAGTAAGAACCCCAATTCCAAATTGAATGAATTCTCTTCTAAAACTTCTCCTTCTAACCAAAAAGCTAAATGTTCTACCAACATGGTAGTCATTAAATCGACTTCTTCCACAAACCCAAACCAATCTAACTCCCTAACTTCCCAAAATCCAACCAAAAAATTATATAACAGTATGAACAAAGACAATACACTCCCATTGGGGAGTCATATACATCTATTTTGGAAAAACTATTGCAATAAGGTGTCATAACCCTTCCTCAAATCAAACCTCCTATATAATTTTATCCCTCTCATCCTATTCCAACTTGGTACAAGGAGGATGAGTTTTATGACTACCATCAAGTTAAAGTCCACAGTTATAATAACTATAAGACATTCAAGAACATTGTTTAAGACATGTTTGATAAAGGTGATCTCATCTTAGATAATCTTAATTCACCCCTTAATCAAAGTATGGATGTGTTCAAACACCCTTTTCCTAACCATTCACCCAATCAAAATATTGTTCAAACCATGACTAACTCATGTGATCATAATATTCATATGGTTAATATGGTATTTCCTTTACCTATAGTTTAACCTCCCCCTCAATAGGAGGCACATATTTTATTGACTCCTCCCACATAGTCAATGGCATTTATTTTTCCCATTTTTCCTCCCTAGGTAGAAGAGCCTATTTTACCCATTCTATTCTCATGTGAGGAAGAGCCTCTTTTACCACTTCTTTTGCCACAAGAGGATCCAATATTACCAATTCTTTTTACACCAATATTACCTATCCTCTTACCACTTCAAGATCATGCCTTACCTATTCCACAACTACATATTGAGGGGAACATCATTCCTATGTTATACCCTATTGAGGAACCTTCTTTACCTACCTCTCCTCCACTAATAGAGAGTAGTAACCCATCCACTCCACCTTTACACCTAGAGGAGTCAGTATTATCTACTCCCACATTAGACAAGAGACCTATTATGCCTACTCCAATTGTACCAATCTTACCCCTTATTTTACCTATGGAGGATCATACTTTACCTATTCCTTGCCCACATGTTGAGGTAGCACTAATACCTATGCTTTTTCCCCTTGAGGAACCCTATTCACCTACCTCTCCTCCACACATAGAAGACCATGCCTCTTTTCCTATCTCTATCAAAGAAGACCCCATTGTGGCTCATTCTCATCTCTAGCCTGAAGTAGTAGAGAACAACAATTTCCCTCTTTCTCAAACACCTCAGCATGTTAAAGATGCAACTATAAGGCTTACATCAAATTCATCTAAACCCTTTTCATGGTTGGTAAAAAGTATAGAATTTTATGACTCTACAAAGTTAGATCATGTGGCATTTTGGGACCAGCTTAAAACTCCTTATCCAACATAATGAATGTCAACCTTTACCACTAACCCTCTCACTACCCTTTACCCCAAGGTATTTGAAAAAGTAAGAGCTTCTTCACCAAAATCACCAAAAACTCATCCATCTATGTCAAAACCTTCACCCTCATAGGCATTTACCACATTAAAATAGATTAGGCCTTTAGGCAGACACCCTATCTCTAATCTAATTCATCCACAAGTGAAATTAGATTTAAGTCCTCAACCACAAGTTAGATTTTCATGGCTTAAACTACAAAAAAAATTTAAGATTCCTATATCTCACTAATCCTTCCCTCTTCAACCCTCAACTTTACTATTAATTTTGGGACCACACCCCTCTACTTTAGTTAGAGTATTGCTTACCTAAGAAAAATAAAAGGTTAAGTTACCTCCACTACTACTTTTTCCACCTAGTAGGCCTTTCACATCTGACACCAAGATACCTAACACCAAGAAAGTGTTAGAAAAACACGTAACTCCACCACCACCAAAAAATGCACCATGCAAAATTACTCCCACAACTCCTAAACAAAAGGTGTTCACTCTTATTACCACAACAAATTTGAGCCCACTCATAGGCTCTCAAAGCTTTTTCCTATATCAATTGTTAAAATATTCTATAATAACTCTTCCTCCCATTAAGCCTTATATTCTTCTTGGATTGAGTCCATCTTGGTTTAATGATACATAAGTGTGTTTATATCATTGTTTACTTGGACATAATACTAAGATTTTTAAATCCTTCACAGTAGTCATTCATTAACACTTTGATGTCAACATTCTCTTTGTTGATACTCCCATTAACATTCCTATCATTCCACCTTTGAAATCCATAATGTATCCTACCATTCCACCTAAATTCAAACCCAAAGATGTGGTCATTCCCCCTTTACAACCTCCTTCACCTATATATCAGATCAACATAGTTAATATGGCTACATACTCACAAAATGAAAAGGATAAATGTAAATAAAAGGTCACTAATCCTTAGATTCATCCCTTTTCCAAAGACACTCCTCCGAATCTTAATATTTCCATCTTTGGTGTCCCTAAACTAACATATTTAGATGTTATTAAAAGCTTGATGGTGAAACAACTTCACCAAACTCCTATGAAAATGTCCTTGTATGAGTTAATCCAAAACTCATCCCAATACCATCAAGCTTTGATTAGTGCCTTGTAAGTGATTGAGGTATAACCTAATGATCCCCAACCTCTTGCAACTTTAGTCAGTTCCCTTAATTCCATCTCCTTGATTTCCTTCAGTAATTTGGAAATTCCACTTCAACACCTTGAAGATTAGGATTCCACCCTTTTATTACCACATATATTGATCAAAATCATTTCAAGATAGTCATGATTGATGGTGGAGCTAGTATTAATATTATCTCCACCAATTTCTATAAATAACTAAATCTTTTCAATAATTGCATGTCTCAAACTGATGTAGTACTCCACTCCTTTAACAATACCATAACTACTATGCTGGGCACTATTATCTTACATATCCATGTAGGTCCTCACATAATTCCTAAGATTTTCTATGTTATAGAAGGAGAGTTTCAATATAACATCCTACTTGGACAACCTTGGATATGTGCTATGGCATGTGTACCCTCAACTTTGCATCGACATGTCAAGTTTAAACATGATGGACAAGTGCATGTTATACCCACTAACCCACCTCCATTTAAAACATTTAACATGACTTATAGTCCCAATGGTGTTCTCATTCCATTGAAAACATCATCTTCTCTACATTATACTTCTAAAACTTCCACAAGCTCTACTACCTTGGTTACACAGATATCGACAACACAAACTCCTGACATGGATCCCATGGAGGAAAGTTTTAAACATTTGTCACTCAGAGAATATCATTTATTTATGCTCAACCTATTCTATACTCTATAAGAGTATGGAAAGCTTCACATGCACCCAAATTATGATCCTCGCATTGGGATGGTCATCCCTTATGGCCCCCCTAACCTTTGAAATGATTTTACATATGGGGGAATTTATTAGGCTCCCACTATTATCAATCCATCCTCTTCACCACAACCATTTACCTATGACTTATCTTTCCTAAGCAATCCTAGTTTCACACACACCTATCTCTATTAGTGTTATTGGAAAGGATTTGGTTTGGGTTATTATGAGCAGGGTGTCCATATGCCTATTGAATATCCCACTAGCCAAACCATTGAAAATTCCAAAAAAAGGCATAGAGTGGGCTATGAAGAACCAACTAAACTCACCAAAACTTCCCATCTACCAATTATTAAAGAACTAGTCTCTCCCTCTCCACCTTATTCTCTACCATCACCTATCAAATTTGAGGTATCTATACCTCCAAATTTTTTTTCAATAAATGCCATCCATTTAGGGCCTCACACCTATCTCTAGGGTAAGGAAACAAGGTCCCTTCCTCTCGGTCATCTTGAAATAATTGATAAAGACTCTCCCACTATTAACACTATCCAATGTCAATATGATGACACTATTCTCACATATATGGGTATAGATGATTCTTATATCCAATGATCACTCCCATTTAAAACACAAGCTATTTTAAATGAATCAACCACTAACATCAATATACCATCTCATGATAACCCTCATGTCCTCAAGATTGGCCAATCTTTGGATTCCTCTGACCAATCTGATTATGCCACATTTATTAATAACCATAGCAAGGCCTTCACTTGGTCTTATAATAACATGACTAGTATTGATCCCTCTATCATTACCCATAACATTATCACCAATCAAGATGTTAAACTTGTTAAGCAAAAGCTTCACAAGATGTATCCTCGTATTACTCTCCTTGTCAAAGAAAAGCTCCAATGCCTCTTTTTTGTTAACTTTATCCAACCCATCAGCTACTCATAATAGATTTCCAATATTATTCTTATCACAAAAGAGATTGGGGGAATCCACATTTGCACTGACTATCATGATTTAAACCTCACTTATCCAAAATAAGACTTCCCATTGCCAAGTATTGACCAACTTGTTGATCTAACAGCTAGCTATGAGATGCTATCACTTATACATGGGTTCTCTAGATATAATCAAATCCTAGTTTTTCCTAAGGATCAACATAAGACAACCTTCATTATGCTATGGGGAAATTTCTATTATCAAGTCATGTCTTTTGGTCTAAATAATGCTAGTACCACCTATTAATGAGCTATGACTTACATCTTCAATGATCTCTTACACAAAATTATGGAAGATTACATGGATGACTTACTTGGAAAGTCTAAACTTTACCAAGATCACTTGATGATTCTCAAAACCATATTTTATTGTCTCCTCAAATATAATGTTTGACTAAACCTAAAGAAATGTGTCTTTGGTGTTCTTTTTGGTAAGCTCATAGGTTTTATCATTTCTATCCATGGTATTGAATTTGACCCTACTAAAGTTATAGAAATACTAGAGATACCTCCACCTACTAATATAAAACAACTTTGTAGCCTGTAAGGCAAACTTTAGTCAATCTGTCATTTCATCTCCTAGTTGTTAGATCATTGCCAACCCTTTCACCATCTCCTAAAAAAATATGTCTCCTTCCATTGGAATGCAAATTACTAGGAAGATTTTGATGCACTCAAATAATATCTCCTTTCCCCATTGATTCTTATTCCACCTAAGGAAAATAAGCCCATCTACCTTTACATATCTATAATAGACCATTCTCTAGGTGTTATGATTACACATCGAGATGACCAACATCGAGAACAAGTGGTTTACTACATAAGCCACACACTTATTGATTATGAGACTAGATGTACCAATACCAAAAAAATTTGCCTTGCATTGGTCTTTTTAGCCTCTAAGCTCCACCATTATCTTCTAAATCATAAAATCTACATGGTCACCCATATCAATCCTCTCAAATACATGCATTCTCAGCCATATCACAACCAATGAGTAGCTCAGTGGCTCATGATCCTTGATAAATTTGACTGAGTTTATTCAACACAATTTTATTAAGTGGTAAATAATCATTGACCAATTAGATGCCACCCCTTTACCTGATAACCAACATTTAAACCTTGAATTCCTTGATGAATCTATTTCAATGCTCTCCATCGATAATATCTCCTATCAAATGATGATGTTCTTCGATGGGTCTAAATGTCAACATGGTGGGGGTGTAGGGGTAATTCTTATTCCTATAGATGGTGAGCCTATGCCTTTGTCATTTAAAATAGATTTTAAATGCACTAAAAATATGGTCAAATATGAGGCTTTGATCTTAGGAATTCAAATATCTCTCTTCTTGGGTATCAAATCCATAACCATTTTTGGTGATTCTCAGCTAGTGGTTAACCAGGTTAATGGTTCTTACCTGTGTAAAAATGAGATTCTACAGTGGTATAAACATCATGTAGATACACTCTTGGAATCATTTAACTCTTATCTCTTATAAACTATTCCTTGATCTACAAATAATTTTGCTAACACAATGGCTTCACTTACCTCACACATACCCTCTTCATTTTCTTCCTCAAAAATCTATGTCACAGTGCATCACTTAACATTACCCTCCTATGTATCAATTAACATCCTATTTATCATAAATATAACATCTAACCCACATGAATTATGGTATAATTAACTTATGGATTACCTTTCCTTCTCTATTACCCTTTTTGATCTCTCCAATAATGGGAGACACACCTTCCCAAAATTTGCCACTCGCTATACTATGCTTAGGGGATTTCTCTACAAGAGAGGTTTTGATGGTCTCTTTCTTAGATGCCTCACTAGTACTAATATTATCTTCACTATTAAAGGGGTCCATGATGGGATTTATGGTGGACATTTCAATGGTCATGCAATTGTCAAGTGTATCCTTCAACTTGGTTATTATTGGCCCACACTCTATAAAGATTGTGTTGATTATGTTTAGTATTAGGTCAAATGCTAACAACATGCTAAACTCCTTCACATTTTGAGTCATGCATTACAAGTCACGAAATAATTTTGACCCTTTTCCCAATGGGGCTTGGATTTAATTGAGGAGATTAACCCTCATTCCTCTCTCTATCATCATTATATCATTACTACCACTAAATACTTCAACAAGTGGGTCAAGGCCATTCCTCTCATCTCCACTAAGGCTAAATTTTTTTGACTTTATCAACCATCACATCATCTATCATTTTGGTGTTTCACATAAAATTATAATAGATAATGACAAATATTTCAAAAATAAGACTGTCCAAAGTCTTTGTGATACATTTGGAATCAACTTAAGCTTCTCATTGCCATACTATCCACAAGTAAATGGATAAGTAGAAGCTTATAACAAAATATTGACCAAAATTCTCATGAAGGTCATCAATGATATGAGCAAAGATTAGCACACACACATTCCTTTTAATTTATGGGCTTACTACACTAGCATTTAAACCCTTACAGGTACTAGACCTTTTTACTTGGTATATGGGATGGAGGCTATTTTGCATCTTGAGGTTCAAATTCCTTCTCTTTACATTTCTCTAAAATACATACTTACTAATGATGACTTTCACCAAGAATATTTGACTCAACTCAAATTTATTGATGAGCTCCATCTCATAACCCTCAACCACCTCCAAATTTATCAAGAGTGTATCAAACACACTTATAACAAAAACATCAAAGAGCAAGATTTCAAAATTGGAGATCTCATCTTAAAATAAAATAAACATGTGATGAACATGGAGAAAATAAAATGGGGTAAGTTTGCTCCTAATTGGATTAGACCCTATATCATAACTCACAAGTATGACTCAGGAACTTATCATTTTTCTTCCCTCAAAGGAAGGCCAGAACTCAAGCCTTTAAATGCCTTACACCTATGACCATTATTTTTTTAACCAAGCATCACTTCACCTCATGTTTAACTTGAGCTCATTGCTTGAGCACCCATATTACATTCATCTCTCTTTCTCTTCACACTTACTCCTACACACCTAGTTAACTTATAAAGTGATATGGTTTTTCCCTCAAAGTGGAAAAATCCTAAGCCTCTATAGTCTTGTCCATGACTAAAAGAAAAAAAATAAAAAATAGATGGGATATTTGACAAGTTATAAACTCTCAGGTCATGATTCTCAAAGTAGACTACTCCCTTGAAGGACAACTATGTAACTTATCTTTGCTACTATCAATAGACTACTCCCTTGAAGGACAATTATTTAAAACTCAAAAATAGATGCTTAAACTACTCCCTTGAAGGATGGATAGGCCAAAGATTTGTTCTTAAAGGGAAAATATAAATAAAAAGCTTCTCATATTGATCAACTTTATACAACCTCCACACCTATGCAATCCCATTGTAGGCTTTCCACATTGATCAACTTAAACAACAAAAAAAATGCTTTAAGTCATGGACTTGCCTATAGTAGCTCTCGAGTCACCCATAATAGGGGTATATCATTCCCACTTCAGAGGTTACACTACCCAAACATTTTCCCTCATTTTACCCTTTTTTCGTCATACTCTTTCAAGGGACTTTGAACTCACTTAACATAACGTGAACACGACACTTATCTAACACACAAAATGGTCCAATGGTGTAAGGAATAAATGAGGTTCATATTCTTAATACTATTTATGTTATGATTATGGTCTTTGCTAGTACACAAGCATTATGTGTCTTTATTTTCCCATTCAAATCACATGTCGATCTCTCTATTGAGATGAAATATATCATATTAACACTATCAAGCCTACTCCATTTATTTTAAGCATACACCATCACACATGGAAAAATGCTGAAATAAAATAACATAAACAACATAGTCATTTTAAGCATACATCATCATGAATATGGAAAAATGCTAAGATGAAGCTAACAAACCAACTATGCATATACCATCACACATATGGAAAATGCTAGTATACCTCAGCTAACATGCTTAACATTAAGATCAAAATTAACATATCATTAACATAATTATATACATCAATGTCATAATCATAATCACAATAAGCACATCTCAAAATCACAATAAATATATATCTCATTTATATAAATGCTCAACATACATGTTTATCAATACATCATCACAAAATCATCTCTCTCTCAAAAATACATCTCTCATATTTAACTCATGGGCCAATGTGTATATAACATATATAACACAAATAAATTATGGCACTCAGAGTCTTCAAATCTCTTCACATGGTCATGAAGAAGCAGTGTCATCACCACTCTTCACTCATCTGTGTCTATGTGAGCTAGAAGCCATGGCATTTGTCACTAATGTCTCCTACTCTCTAAACTTATAATACCTCTAAATATATGAGAACTCCCTAATGGACATCTCATAATAGGTAATATCATCAAGGGTAGTAGTATATCTCACTAGAGATACAGTCTATGGTAGTACCATCATGCCTACTAAAAACCTATCATGTACTAGTCCCTATGGTGGAGGAAGAGGAGTAGCCTGACTTAATAATCTCAAACTATCCCTCTCTACTATCAGTACAATAACCTGACCTTGTTACACCTTGACCTAGTCTTATAGTGCCCCAAATTAGCCTTGTAATGTCACCACTTATCCTTATAAGGCTAATACCTATGCCTGAGCTATATCTCTAGCCTACACTGCTACATCCCATTCCTATAAGACTACGTATCTCTCCCTCACCACACCTTTTAAATCTAGTGGTGGCTTCTTGAATTCAACCATAGGATACAAAACAATCCACCAAGCCATATATGTTGTTGTACAACCTATATCTACTACACTTAGCCTTATTGGTATCTCCTTAAAATCTAGCCCATCTATCTCCTAGGGCAATGGTAGGGCTTCCTCTATATCATCCCTTCTATATAAGGGAAGGTAGGTAGTACATATTTTAGCAGGCCAAAATACCTCCTAATCTGTGCCATGGGTACCATCTCCAACTCACCAGCTCATCTCCCCCTAATCCATAATGAGCTTTACAATTTAATCAACTACTCTGTCTATCCTCTAAAAGAAGGGTATGTCAGGTAGGGTCTCCATAAAATATCTATAGGGATCAAACCCTCTATCATGTGCCTATAATAATCAATGTCATGTACTACACCACCTACTCAGGTTTGTGCCATACCATCCCTCCACCATCTAAAACCCACCCTACAGTTAGCTAGAATCATGGTAGGTAACCCCAATGGTCATATCACCATGATATGGTTATATGGCCAATAATGTAGTAAATATATGACACATAAACTATATCACCATCATAGTTTCAAAACCCACAACTCTCTATATAACTATGCTACAAACATTGGTCCCGATAAAATAACAATCCACTGCTTAACCATCTATGCCAGAACACCTATCAATGCAATTAGAAATCTCCCACCATTTACATTTGGTAATGCATACTTTATGATCCATATCATCAAGATGTTAATTCTATGCTACTCCTCGTCAGCACTATATAGTGGCTCATAGGCAAAACTTGTTGAATGATAGGTCACCTCACTCACATGCTCACTAAATAATGGCACCATATGAATATCATGCTCCTCCCTCAAGCATGAGAAGATCTCCTCACCCTGGAGTGGTAACTATAATATCCTATATACATCCTTTTGGGTCACTATCAACTCTCTAATTGGTAGATGAAAGGTGTTTGTGATGTGATCCCACCTTTCAATCAATACTATCATCAAGCTCACATCTCATGTGACTCTACAATATCATTGCACTCCTTCTAACCCCATAGTTGTTATGTGCTCCCACTCCTCTAAAGTGAAATCCCTCCTCATCCATGCTAGTAACCTTAGTAGATGATCTCATAATGTTATCTCCATCTTAGCCTACATCCATACACACATAACTCAAGTCACATACTTACTAATATAGCATAACACCGCCTTTTCCCCTTCTCTTTGGGAGAAATGCATTAGTTTGAGGATATCCAATGGGCTATGTAGGTAGCATTCAGTTGACATTAGGTTTTCTAAGGTTAGCTCAACCATATACCCACCTAACTATCTAGCCTACTATTCCCTTTCTACCCTAGGATTCACTGCCTCTCTCTCTCAACCCTAGGCCCAATTGACTATAAAAACTCTAGGCATCATGGCTTATATCCCTAACCCTTAACCCTATGCCCTATATTTTAATCCCTAGGCTTCCTAACATATCTCAACCTAACCTTTTTTATGCATTTCTCCTAACACACTTTTAACCATACCTTAGATATTTTCCCCTAAGACCTATGAGAACTACATTAGCCTAAGGCCCTCAATTGGGCTATGCAGGTAGCACTCAATCAACATGGGATCTTTTGAGGCTAGCTCAACTATTAGGTTAGTTGACTACTTCAATTAGGGATCAAAATTGACCTTTTTCTTATTTTTGGATCCTTCATAATCACTGATGTTGTTCTTGTATGCTAACACCAATGTTTGGTGTCAGTTGACATCAATAGAAACCTACTAATATTGATGTTGTGTTAGCTAATGTTGGTGAACCCTACTAATGTCAACAACTAGTCTAGCCCTAGGGCCAAATAACCCATTCCCCAAAATTCCAATTTTCACCTAAAACCTACCCTAAACTCCTCCTAACTTAACCTAAACCTACCCAACCCCATTTCCTTCCCCTCTACTAACATGTTCTTATCACCCACCTTTAAATTTAGCATATAAAATAAAACTAACCAACTCAAATTCAAAACCAAATCATAGAGGATCTTACCTCATCTCTCCATCTCCTTCGAGCTAGTATAATTAGCTCTTATGATGGCATGTCTCCCACTGGGTCCCCTCTTAGCTCTACCATCTCTGTCAAAGTCAGAACTTTATTTCTCTCTAATGAAATGTTGAAAATGAGTTTGGTGGGCTGACAATCCCCCTTTTTTTAGGTTTCGTCACCCACCAACATTGGCATACTTGACCTGATTCACCAATGTTGTCACTTAAGCCTACCAACATTGATAACTTTGCCCTAAGCTATCGATGTCAGCACTATTTACTATCAACATCAATGATTTCACTGACATCAACACCATTAAATTAATGTTTCCACCAACAACCCCAACTTTTTATATTTTACCCATACTATGGGGTAATTTGGAGATCACGTATATCTCCCTGACCACAACCACAAACCTATAGATCACATATATATCCCCAACCATGATAACCACCCTTGGATATCACTTAAATCTCCACCCCTAATGTCTTTTCTTGGAAATTATGAATATCTCATCACTCATTGAACCTTTTACACCAACCTTGCATTTCTTTTCTTGACTACTTATGCTATTCTACTATAGTTGGATATTATACACATGTAAGTATATTAGGTGTTTAGGATGGTGACCAAGCTCATCCTATCACTTGTAACCTTTTTTGTGTTTCCCAGGGGCACTTCCTACCTCAGATACCTAGGACACATAGACCATTGGAGCTACAAATTTGATTACTTTTACCTTCTTAGCTATCACTTATAAGCTATGCTTTGGTTATTTCTATCTGAGTCCTCCTCAACATTACCTATTCTTGACTTTGTCAATTATATCTCATATTAGTTTATACACACATAGTGATACCATGTTATCCTCCATTCACACAATTCACTTCTTATCAAACTATTACACAATTTTGGTTTCTCCTCTATCATTTCCCATTTTGAGGGGGGATACCTCATCTAATAATTGAAGCATCTAACTCTTATTTTTGTGTTTCAACTTGTTAGTGTAAATTACAAGACAAAAGGGGCAAATGTAGACACTAAAATTACGTCACACATGTGTGTAAATCCCTATGTCAAAACCCCCTAAAGCCCATTTTTAATAATAATAATTAGCCTCCTTAACCCATTATTTTACCCCTCACACATTTAATTAATTTAAAATACTTAATTAAGTTAATTAAAAAACCCCTATGCCACCTTACTTGGCCACCTTGTAGAAACCCCTGTTTCCCTTGAATTCTGAAACTGAATATTTTTTGAACTGTTTTGTGTATTTTGATGTTTTTGTGTTTTTGCATGAATAAAGATGTGATTTTAGAGATAAATTCAAATAAATAAATAAATAAATAGCAATATAATCTCTTAACTGACAAATCAATGATCTCATTATCCTTCTAGATGATTATAGTATTCAGTCTCTGTCATGCATATAAAATAATACAAATTTTGTCTCAAAAAAACCTAAATATTCTGCAATCTGGAAATAAACCATGAATCTGGAATGGCTCAAGTTGTGTAAAAACATAGTCACTGACATTGGTTATATTGCTATCATTATTTGATATACTACCAACGTCGATCTCTGTCAGTCAGTCTATTCTACCAATGTCAGTATGAAGTCGACCGATGTCGGTCTCCTAGATGCCGATGTCGGTTTTTGATCTTCCTGCAACACTATTTGTCTTGCTGCTAATACATATGGATTTACATGGATCTGTATGGGTTCTATACCAAAGCAATAGAATATAGTGTGGCTCGTAGGCTGGACACCTGATCTATAAAAATATGGTGCTAATACAAAAAATCCTTATTTCTTAAACAAAACCTAATGGAATAAATACCTGTAAACCTCTATGATAACTTCTATATGAAGTTCTCTCAAATTGGCAATAGATCGACTGATCTCTCACAACCTCTGAATTTCACACACTAAAGAGTGTACATTCTCTAATACAACTAGAATACTGGAAACCCTTGGCTCCTTCTCAGAAAAATCCTTAACAAAATTTGTCTTCAATATCAATAATCAATAATTTTGGCCTCTCTCCAATAAGAAACCCTTATATCCTCAAAAAGGTGTGCTTACCCTAATTAGGGTTTCATAATTAAGAATTAGGATTTCATAATTAAAATATGTTAAATAATTAATATTTAATTAAATTAATCAAATATTAATATCTCCCTCAATACATGTCTGTTCGAGCCCGAACGAAAGCCCACTGGAAAAATTTTGCTAAGCGAAGCCAAGCCAAGCTCCATCATGACCCTCTATCTATCATATCAGCCTACAAAGGCTACATAATAGGCTAATCATCAACTCTAAAGATGTCAACTAAAAAGGGGACATGACAATCCACCCCTCCTAAAATTGCTTGTCCTCAAGCAATCGCTAAATGATAAACTAATCAATCCACCTGGATCCAAAATGTAGTCATGATCTATGCCGCTGTCAATCAACGTAAACTCTATGCCATGTCTATCACAACTCTCATCCAATGGCATCAAAATGTCCCAAGTACCAAGATAAGGATCCCAACATCCAATCCATGGATAGAAATCAACTAGAAACTCAAGTAAACTCCTCCCCTAAGTAATGTAAACAATACCAACTGACTTCACGCACCTGTCTCCTATACCCACAACAATCTATGAATCTAGAGTGTGAATTCTAGACATACTCATATCATCATCCACATGTGACCCGCCTATAAAAGAAAGTTGAGTCTCTACCACATGTGCTAACTCCTAAACTGAACTCACATCAAGACAAAGCTCATCCACATATCTCCCCTGTGTTGGTGCCAATGTGCACTCGATAGCCCACTCTCCCATATCATGTGGTATGAGCCTCTCCATCCGATGAAAAAACATATGTTTGATGTTGCTACCCTATATTGCCTTAAGAATATGTGTCTTCCCATCAACATCAAAATGAACCTCCATGTCCTTGAGACGAAGAATGACCTCCTCAAGGGAATGAAGCCACTTCATACCCAAGACTAAGTCTATATCCCCCATGTTCACCACATAATAATCAGCTTTGAACTCATAGTTGTTCAAACACAATGGGAGGTCTCTAATCATCCACTCACACCTAAGAGTGTGACCATCGGCCACCTAACTCTAATGCCCTCAAAATCTTTGGTATTGAGTCCATGCTTCTCCACAAATCTAGCATCTATAAAATTATGTGTGGCTCATGTATCAAGAAGGGTAATGAACCTCTGTCCTGCCAAAACTCCACAGAGTATAAATGAATCATTTGACTAAATGCTAGATAGGCATGCCTCCTGTATGTGAAGTTCTAAATCTTCCCCTGCCTTAGGCTTTGAAGCCTCTACCTCAGACTCCTTAGAACTATCCTATTGTTTGAAATCTTCTAATTCTTAATCCTCATAATATGCCCACATCACATGATTTGCCTTGCCCTTAGGCCTTAAAGGACAATCATGATTGGCATCATAGGGACCTTTGCAGTAGAAGTAAAGCTTCTTCTTGTGTAGATCGTTAAGAGCCTCACAATCCAAAGGTGGTGCTGCTGGATTTGCCTTTGAATCATTCTTAACGCTTGATTTATCTATGTTAAAATTTGATCTCTCTCTATTATTGTTGAAGCCCTTATTGTCCCTGGATGAAGAAGTACCTCTAAAATTAGATTTATTGGATGGGGCTACCATCTCCATACTACGTGCCTTCTTCATAGCTTCCTATAATGAAGGAGGATCAAAGGCTTTGATCCAACCTCTCAATGGTTCAGATAGGCCCTTGATGAAGAGAATTACCAATCTACGCTCTAAAATATTTTGCACCATGACTACCAACCACTAAAACTCACCAATGAAGGACTCCAAATTGCTTGTTTATTTCAACTGTGCTAGATCTTTAAATTAAACCTTGAGATCTTTCTTGTCAAACTGCTCAACCAATCTATCCATGAAGTCCTGATACTTTATCACCTGGTTATGCTGAAGTGTGACCATATCATGGTACCACCAATCATGTGCTACCCCCTCTAAGTGCAAAGTGGCATATTTGATGGCCTCTATCTCTATCATTGGCCTCAATACCAAGAATGTGTCAAGCTTATGAACCCAAGCTTGAGCTGTCATCTTGCTGCTACCATCAAAAGTAGTCAAAGAAAGCTTGTTAGTAGCCTTCTTCAGCTCACTAAGTTGACCTCTAAGCCTCATATCTTATCTCACTGATCTGTAGTTTTCTCTCCTTTGATTAAAAAAATGATCAAAGGTCATCCTCTCCCAAACCTGAGGAGCTAATAAGTCCCACTCATCATTTGCAGCTATGAGGGCATCTACAAATAGGGAATCTCCTATCGCCTCCTCTGCTGGTGCTTCTTCTGGTTCATCTTGAACAAATGTAGGATGTGTAGGCCTATCAATAGTCTTGGAATGAGTCAGCTATGGTCTTTAATTAATAGTATCACTCCTATTATCTCCTGGTTCCCCATTCTATCTAGCAGGGTGGTTCATCCTCTCTACCATAGTAGTAAGTGCTTGTAGTGCCTATGTAATCTATTGTTGGCTTGTAATCATCACATGGAAGAATTCTCTGGTGTCCTGATCATCATTATGTATGTGGCCCTTGGGTGGGATACCCTCATGCCTATCACTCATGGTGATCAGCTGCTATTCTAACACTTGGGTACCTTCAAGTAAGGCTCTACTGCGTGTGTTGTACTTGTGTGGTCCCAACTCTTGTGGCTGCATGAGATTGCTAAACCCTCAGGATGGCATGATTTAGCTCTGATACCACTGTAGAAACCCCTATTTCCCTTGAATTCTAAAACTAAATATTTTTTGAACTATTTTGTGTATTTTGATGTTTTTGTGTTTTTGTATGAATAAAGATGCAATTTTAGAGATAAATTCAAATAAATAAATAAACAATAGTATAATTTATTAACTAAAAAATCAATGATCTCATTATCCTTCTAGATGATTAAAATATTTAGTCTCTATCATGCATATAAAATAATACAAATATTGTCTAAAAAAATCTTGAATATTCCACAATCTAGAAATAAACCCTGAATCTAGAATGGCTCGGGTTACTGTGTAAAAACATAGTCACCGATGTTGGTTATATTACCATCGTTAGTCGATATATTGATGACATTAGTCTCTGTCAGTTAGTCTATTCTTCTGACGTCAGTATGAAGTTGGCCGATGTCGGTCTCCTAGATGCCGATGTCGGTCTCTAATCTTCCTGCGGTGTTGTCTGGCTTGCTGCTGATACGTACGGATTTACACAGATTTATATGGGTTTCATACTAAAGCAATAGAATATAGTGCAGCCCATAGGTTAGACACCTAATCTATAGAAATATGGTGCTAATACAAAAAATCCTTATTTCTCAAACAAAACCTAATGGAATAAATACCTGTAAACCTCTGTGATAACTTTTATATGGAGTTATCTCTCAAACTGGCAATAGATCAGTTGATCTCTCACAACCTCTAAATTGCACACACTAAAGAGTGTACGTTCTCCAATGCAACTAGAATACTGGAAACCCTTGGCTCCTTCTTCTCAAAAAAATCCTTAGCAAAATTTGTCTTCAATATCAATAATCAATAATCAATAATTCTAGCCTCTCTCTAATAAGAAACCCTTATATCCTCAAAAAGGTGTGCTTTCCCTAATTAGGGTTTCATAATTAAGAATTAGGGTTTCATAATTAAAATATGTTAAATAATTAATATTTAATTAAATCAATCAAATATTAATATCTCCCTCAATACATGTCTGATCGAGCTTGAACGAAAGCCCACTGGAAAATTTTGCTAAGCGAAGCCAAGCCAAGCTCCATCATGACCCTCTATCCATCATATCAGCCTATGAAGGTTGCATAATAGGATAATCATCAACTCTAAAGATGTCAACTGAAAATGGGACATGACACACCTCATCCTAAGACTAATTCTCACCTAATGAGTCACCTCAAGACTTAGTTTCCTTATCCTAACTACCCAAGACTTATTCTCACCTCAAACCTAAATTCCTAACCAACTACATCCTTCTTAACCTCTTATTTTTACCATTTTGTAATGGGTGCTACACTTGGCATGAGGAGTAATAAAAAATAGGATAAAGATAGTAGTTTTACCTATTCTAAGACCATTGACATTGATCAACCCACGACTGATGTAGGTGGGATCATCGACATCAATTATATAATCCAAACTCTAAACTAATGTTTAGGTCAGCATAAATCAATAAAAATCATTCTTATTTGCATCCATGCTTTTGGCATTTAACTTTAGACATCTAGACTTATTATTATCTTGCATAAGTCAATCTAGATCAGGAACCAAGATCTTGAAAACTAGTAACACCCACTCATTTTCTCTATTTGAGGAATCAGTTTAGACTACCTGATAAGAGCCATCCATTTGGAACTTGTCATTCAGTCACCACTGTATCTACGTATATCACTTATTCTATAGGTCTTTTAAGTAGTTACTTTGCTATCACTTTATATCTACTATTCTTTTCTTTACACATTCCTGACCAAACCCCCATGAGGGAGTTATAAAGATTCCATACTTGTTTTCCCTTGACTTGACAGACCAAACCTCTGACCAAATCCATCCAAACCATATTCTCTCTCTCACAACTCTCCCTAACCTCCCAAACCCAAAAAAACCTTCTACAAACTCCTAGGCAATTATTGCCCATACCAACTTTGATAGCCTAACTGACATTGGTTACCTTCCCCCATTGACCTCGATAGCATAACTGATATCAGTCACACCCTTACCAACCTTAGCAACATAACTAATGTTAGCAACTATGGATTTCTTAACCCTTCCAAAACTTACCTAAACAACTTCCAAAATATAAACAGAACATGCCACCTTCACTTTATTACTTTCTACTACACTTAGATTATGAATAATGGTAACATTATCTCTCTTTACCCATGTTTTAGTTATTTATTACTATTTTATCTCTCAAAAGTGGACTATCATCTCTAAGGAAGTTTAACACTTCCTAGAACAAGCATGTAGCTTGGCAACCCACTCAGATATCTACTAACAAACATTTTGTGGTAGCATTTTCTTACTTTTAGGTAGTCCTCCCTAGACAAATAGGAGTGCTCACAACATCTGAATATGGTGCACAAACCAATCCAGGTTCATTTTAATCACTTATCCGTATCCTTCTTCTCTATTTTTCTTTAAACTTAAAATAGATAAATTTTAGAGAAACATTTTTATTTACATTTTCATTTTCAATAATTTATGTTTTATTTGTGTCTTCATTTTCCATGCTTATCTTTTATGAGGTTTGATTCATTTACTTACATATACTTAGATATATTTATCACATTGATATTCCATTTTTGTCATTCATGTTTTACATGCTTCCCAATGTGATTTAGTGTGTTCCACATTCAATTTTATCATTCATGTTTTACATGCTTCCCAACATGATTTAGTGTGTTCTACATTAATTTATTTCATTCATATTTTAAATTATTCCCAATGTGATTTAGTGTGTTATAAATTCATTTATCATAATTTTGTCATTTACATGCTTGGTATTTTGATTCTAACTTAGACTTAATAATTTTGGCTTGTCAATTTTCTAAGTAATTTACTCGGTTTTGAGAGTTATTCATTGTTAATTTTCCCATCCTACATATGCACACATTGATTCTATTATTAGCATTGTATCCATAGGTTATTTTTAAATATAGGTATTGCACCTTCCATGATCAATACTAGGGTATTTACATGTAGACATCTAGCGGAAAGGTAAGTCAAGGTATGTATATGGTACTTTTAGTTACTATAATTTCATTTAAGCATTAATTTTAGTATTACATTTTTAGTTAGCTCAATTTCATGCATTTTTATGTTATTTATCGAAGCACCATCCCATGTTACACTTCCATGACATGTGATGAACTTCAAGTGGGACATATGTATACACATAATATTTTAAAAATTGATCATTTACTAATACTTTATCTCTTACACAAAACTATTGAGTATCAATCTCTTTATGTGCACACCTTAAAAGGTACATTGAGAAAGGAATGGATAGACCATTGGTGCTTCATAATATTCTTGTGCCTTTTTACCATTCCTAATATTAGTCCAACTTATTTAGAGTGCCCATATATTTACTTCCTATGATGCCTCCTTAAAATCTTGAAACCCTAAAATATGGCTAAGTCTAAAATCCTAAAATCCTAAAATATGGCTAAGTCTAAAATCTAGTAGGATAATCTGAAACCTATATTTATACCTATGATGATATCTTTTTTTTTTTTTCAAAATTACATCATCTCTAAAAACCAAGATTTAAAACATGTATATGCACATTGGCATTTTTCTATGTAGGCTCTCATTTTCACCGTGTATGCATCATTTTTTCCCAATGCAACATATATAAAATGAATATATGTTGTCTAATATGTACCACATCATCAATGTCAAGATCCATTGACACAATTTTATTTGTAATTTTTAAAAGATCAAATAAAAATGATATAATTTTTTGTATACATAGAATTTTGATATGATTTTGGCCATATGGCCAACTGATCTCATGGTAATTATAATTATTTTATATAAGCTCCAAATTATGATCTAGTTTTAGCCATATGGTTAATCAATATCACTTTAATTGGAGTGTATAATTTTTTAGGATCCCATAGCTAGAACATAACATTCTAATTTTCTCACCATGCTAGTCATTTTAAAGGGTATTTCAAATTTTATGAAAAAAATACCATATGAAAAAATATTTTTGCATATAATAAGAAATCATTTATTTTTTATTTTTTTAACTTGTGTGGAAATTACACCATTTTCATTATCTTGTCAATTTGATCAATTTAACATATAACTTCACTCAACCTTTTCCTACACCTCAAAAATAATTTGAATCCCAATTGTTTGAGCTAAATGTTTGCATCCTTGGCATCCATGTTGAAAATTAAACACTATAAACTATTGAGGATCACAAATCCAATGGTAGTTTTTCTTTCAAAGCACCACTACATAAACCTTAATTAGATTTTCCAAAATTTGATGGTATTGAAACCATTATTTAGATTTATTGTATAGAATAATATTTAAGCCTTAATCAAATTATGGGAAAATAAAGGTACCTATTGATTCATTCCACTTAGAATACTAAGTTATCCAATGGTACCAATGGAAATTCAAGTCAAATCCAAAACTAGATTAGGTTGACTTTTTTATCTCTTGTTAGTGTGGTTTAGGCCTAGTGCCTACAATGATTTAATAGGTTCCCTATCTAAAATTCATCAAACTGGCATAATTTGGGAACATCCAATAAATTTTGAAAAATAAACCAATATAAATAAGGCCTATATAATTATTTATTTTATATCTACTTCATCAATAGACTTAATGATGTGATTTGAGCCAAGGTTAAAATGTTCAAACCTGAAACCATGATGGAAGCCTTGGGCTTAGCTAAGCTCATAGAATACAAAATCACATTATAGTTTCATAATTAAAATTTGGAACCCTCCAAGCCATATTCCTTATAGTACCCCAATACAACCCCCCTCAAGGTAACACCCATCAAACACTTATCAAGGTAGAAATGTGCACATATCATGATAAGGGGTTATGCTATAATTATGATAAAAAATAGGATAGGGTCCAATAATGCATAATTTTTTTTAATATATTATTAATTTTGATTTACCAACTTATATATAATAATGGGATGATTTAATAGATTCCCATTTGGGTGAGCTAGAGCAAGAAATTGATGAGTTAAGGCCCTTGGATTCACATCCAAAAATTTCCATGCATGTCTTGAAAGGGGTAACCACTCCAAAAATAATGCATGTAAAATGGTTTTTCAAGAAATAACCCCTCATCATTATTATTTATTTATAGAACAATCATAAATTCATCTATAATAAGTTATTTAAGCAACTAGACTAGTTTTTACACCCTTTTTCTAGTTTTGAGGTGATGATTACCAATGGTGGAACATTACCCTGCAAGGGCATGTGTTGCAATGTTCACATTTTAATGGGTGACTATACCCTCAATGTTGACATGTTTACTTTTACATTGGGTGGATGTGATGTTGTTCTAAGACCATAATGGCTAAGAACTCTTAGACCTATTCTTTAGGATTTTTCTAAGCTATTGATGTAATTCTCTGAGAATGGACATCAATATAAAATGAAAGCCCTACTTTTTGGATGCATTAGTATAATTAAATATCATCATATGGAGAAAAATCTCAAAAATGGATCCTAAATAATAGTTTTACAACTCTTTTATCTTCATATCAATTCACCAACTGATTCTATCAACCATCAAACTTTTACAATATTTTTGTCAAACTTAAAATAGTTTTTGAGGAACCAATTAGATTATTACTTTGATGCCTTAAAGACCATGGAATCCAAATTTTTATAGGTAATTCACCCCCTAACTTTTATCCATAATGCTACCCCTTTATTCAAAATGCCAATATTAAAGATATGGTTCAGGACCTCCTATATGTAGGAGTCATTGGACCTAGCACTAGATCATATTCCTCACCAGTATTACTTTTTCATTAAAAATATGGCTCATGGTGGGCATTGATTTTTGAAAACTAAACAAGATTTCCATTAAATAAAACTCTAACATTCTAGTAATAGATGAGCTCCTATATGAATTCCATCATGCCATTTTTTCTACAAATTGGACTTACACTCTAGCTATCACCAAATCTACCTTCATGAAGCAAACATTCCCAAAATAACCCTTCCTACACATAATGGTCACTATTAATTATTTATCATGCCATTCTAGCTTACCAATTCCCTTTACACATTCCAAAGATTAATTAATAAACTATTGTTCCCCTTCTTGCATAAGTTCATCTTGGTCATATTTGATGACATCTTATTCTACAACCAAACTTGGGAGGATTACCTCAATTATCTTAACACTACCTTTAAACTTCTTGTTGAGAATCACTTATGTGCCAAACATTCTAAATGTTCTTTTGGGTAATTAGAGGTCAATTACTTAGTAAATATTCTCTCATACAATGGTGTTCATGTCAACCTCACCAAAATTAAGGCTATGACAAAATAGATGAAACCTAGGACACTAAAAAGTCTATATGGATTTCTTAGCCTGACAAGATACTTCCAAAAATTTGTCAAATATTATTGAAAAATTATATCTCCATTGATTATTATGCTCATAAAAGACTCATTTTTAAAGTCAATAACATTTAAAAAGTATTTGATTGATTTAAACAAGTAATGTGTACCACACCTATCTTGGTGATGATTCATTTCTCCAAACCATTTTTTATTAAATGTTATGCATGTGACACAAGCCTTGGTGTTGTGCTCATATAGGATAGACGTCCCATTCCATTCACTAGCAAGGTCCTTAGTAGATGAAATTTGGTACACTCCACATATGACAAAGAGATGATGGAAATCCTCCATGTAGTCAATAAATGGCATGCAGACTTTTTTGACTAACTTTTTTGCATCACAACTAACCATCAAAGCCTCAAATATTTTCTAGAGAAAGGAGTATCTTCCATAGATCATAAAATGGGTTTCTAAACTCATGAGGTATGCATATGAGATCACATAAAAAAATGAAAAGAAAAATTTGTGTCTGATTCCCTCTATCACCAATTTTAATAATATGAATGACTGTGTGTTGTATTTTTTTCACATTTCCATTCGGATACATGATATTCAACATGAGTGGCATCATGACAACCCCACTTAACAAGTCATTCTCTAATTATTTACTGATTCCTATGATAAAACTCACTATACTTTGGATGGACAAGCATTTTTATATACATGTCACCTTGTATTAATCAAGGGATATAAGTTCAAACAAACTATTTTTTAGGAGTTTCATGCCTCCCCTTCAACAGGACACTCAAGTTTTCCAAAAACATATGAATGTTTGCCATAGTTTCTTCTAGTCTAAAATCAAGAAAGATATCAAGAAATTTGTTAAAAAATGTGATACTTTCCAATTCCATAAATGGGAAATAGTCACATCACCTAGTTTACTCTAGCCTCTACATATTACATAACATATTTGGATTAACATTTCAATGGATTTAATAGAAGTCCTCCCCAAATTCAAAGGAAAATAAATCATTATCATAGTGGTGGGTGACCTTTATAAATATGAAAATTTATGTGCTTTGAACCACCCCTATACTACTTACACTATAAGCCAAACATTTATTAATCAAATATTTTAGCTTCACAACATCCTTGCCTCCATTCTATCAGATCATGACTCAACATTCATGAGTCATTTTTAGCATGAAATCTTCAAGTGCCTTGGCACACATCTAAAATGAGTCAAGATATCATCCAAAAAATTATGTCCAAAAAATGATTTTCAATAAATGTTTGGATACCTATCTCCATTATTTTCTCATAGAGCAACAACATCAAAGGGTAAAATGGTTACCTCTTTCTAAATGGTGGTACAATACCTCCTACCACATGTCCACCAAGATAACCCCATATGAAACTATCTATGGTAAAAATCCATCATCCATTATCTAGTATATACCAATCATATACCAGGTGCATTATTTTGATACTACCCTTAGTGCATGTGATAGTATCCTTCACCTCCTCAAGGATAATCTCCACCTGGCACAAAATTGCATGAAGAAACATGCAGACTAACACTATTCTAAACAATAATTTCAACCTGGAGTATTGGTTTTCCTTCACCTAAAACATTATAAGTACTATTATTTTAATCTAAAATGACACAAAAAACTCTCTTAAATTATATGGACCATATTAAAATTTCCAATAGATTGGCCTTATCACCTACAAGTTAAAATTTCCACCTTTGTCATGTGTGCACCCCATTTTTCATGTTTCTTACTTAAATATGTCCTTGGATAAAATGCCATAATATATATAGTGATTTTATAGATTTATGTATAGGGATATATATTTTTAAAACCTAAATATATACTTAAATTATGCACTTATCAGCTTTATAATCAGGTCATCATCAAAGTTATAGTATAATAACATAAGACACAACCAGAAGATGATACATGAGAACCTATTCTTTAATTAAATAAATAGTTTCCTCACATGTAACTTTAATGGAAAAAAATAAGGGTGAGGTAATGTTATGATCCTTCATCCTAACCATATTTTTTAATTTATTTCTTTAGTAACAATCTACACATGTATATGTTTTATAAGATGACCCTCAATCCTATTGTAATAATACCACATTCATAGGGATTAATAGTTAATTACTGATAAATTAGTATAAATATGATTATATAATAGTGATAATTCATCCAAAAATTATATTTAATTGAGGTTTCCACATTGAAGAGGCTAATGATAATTGTAATGCAATTATAATGTTTTAATACAATCAGTTAATTTATGTTTATGTTCTAATTTAATCTTGCATATTTACAATCAAGTTTTAATTTGTATTAGGAAGGATATTACTATTTTTATTCTCAATGAGTTCTTGTATCATGTTCTTAAACATGAAACATCTATTCATGGAATGCCCAACACATTGGTGATATTCACAATAAACATTTTCATTATATCCTATTTGTAGAAGTTGACTCATATCAACCTCAAGGGGAGGAGGGAGGGATATGCGATGACAATCCACTAGATTCTCAAGGAGTGAATATGGAGACTAAGGTAATCATGTAAATTTTATATTAGGTGCATTAGATAATATGAGATGATTAGGTTATTGTGACACCATATTCACCATTATTGTTACTTATTTCTTAGCCTCTAGAAGTTTTACCTTATATCTTGGTTTGATGTGAAACTTGGTTGTAGATGTAGTCAATGCATTGGATAAATAATGAATATTGTTTAATGCAATGCATTTTATTTATTTATCTTAGATAATATGTCATAATCTATAAGAATATTTAAACTTATTGAATACAATAGACTCATGTAATGGGGAAAGAAATTTTTTATTGAATATATCTTGAATATCTTTATCTATAATTGAATTTTACATTTTTCCCATCTTTATCTTGTACCTCAAAACATATTCATTGATAGGATCTTTGGTTCCTTTATTTATTTTTTTAATTTGTGCATATGACATATTTTTGATAATGTATATATAAAAATGTGTTAGGAATTTATCTGCTAAAGGTTTGAATACTTTAAAGGATTGTATTGGTAGATCATAGTACCATCTTAGAGTATAGTCATTTAGGATTCCTGGATTTTTTTCTCAAATTTTTATCATTGGAAGAATAATCAAGACATGTTTCATATAAAAATTAGATATTTTGTTTAGGATCACCCTTGACATCATAAAGTGTAAACTTGGGTGCTATAAAACTAGTTGAAAAAGGGTGAATAATATATTAGGTGCAAGAGGATTATGAAATATATCTTTTAAATCAATAGAAAAAGGATATTTTAAATAATTTTTCTCAATATTTATAACCTTATATTTTATATCTTGAATAACTTGGAGAAGTATTTGCACAATAGACCCATTGGAATCAAGATTTGATATTTGAGAAGTTTCCAAAGGGGATGTAATTATTTCTTATATTGATGTAGGCTTTAAAACTAGTAACTAAGTTAAAGTAATGATTGTTCCCATGGAGGATGTAACACTATTTATTTTATATTCAAGTAACAATGGCTTTAATACATATCTCATGCCCCCACTAGATGTAGGAATCAATGGTGTACAAGGGGAGGGATAATGGAAGTGATAAGAATGGTTATTCACTAGTGATTTTATTTTTTAAAACTTTCCAATATAGTATTAAGGATATTTTGGATATCATAAATATTTTAATGAATACTCTCTTGAAACATTTCAAATATTTAACTTTAGCTTGATCTAATTGTTCATGTTCATTGTTATCATATATATCTTTATCTTCATGATCAGATTCATCCTCTATGATATTTTTAAAACTATTTTGCTCATTATAATTATTGGCATAATTTGAAAAGGTATTATTTTGAGACATTTTAGGTGGTATATTATGAATCTCAATATGTTTAATAGGTACACCACCTATTCTATCACTATGCCTAAGTTTCATATAAATTAATAAAACTAAGATATGAATAGTTACAATAATGAATTTCTAGAAGCCTAAAAACCCTAGAGCAAACTAGGATTACATAATAAAACTCAAAGGTGGGGTTCACCAAATTTTTAACCCTTTTTATAATTAGTGTAAAGGATAATATCCCAATCAACTAAGTAGAATAATATTATATAAGTAAGCCAATTAAATAATTTAGATTTATAATATATAATGATACATTGTTGAATTATGGAAATATGATAAATATAGAAAATACAATGCCAACAAATAATTTGATTAATTAATCACAAATAAATAATGACATATAAATTATTTAATGATTTAGAAGTATATATAAGAGGTGAAGGTATAGAAATAGTCAAAATGATTCTCAATTGTGATTTGTTAGATTTTATAAATCAACTCTCTATCAGCCTTGGCACTACCATTGAAATAGGGTCACTAGCATCAATACTTATTTTAGAAAAAAAATTATTATATTTTATATGGAATACATGTCCTTTTATTTTAATTCCACATGTGCATATTATAGTTCACTATCACCTTACATATTTTCTATTTAGATTGTGCACACATTTTAAATAACAATGTATAGCTCAAAACCCTAGGTCTTCTAATTAGGGCAAACCACATTTTAAAACAAGGGTTAATGACATAAAATTAAGTTTATCTAACCTTAAATACCATTATATAAATAAGTATTTCCTACATATCCAACACTATAAAGAGATCATAAAATTTATGTAGTTATCCCCATTATGTGGGCTAGTATGTGAATAATTGTGCAATATGCTATATGTAAGTGCATGTAGTGATTTAGCTTTTAAATTTATAAATACTTTTCATGGGATAATATTTATATGATTTAGACCTATAATAATACTTATCCTATTAATTATATATAAATAGGGAAGAATAAGGGATTTTTACAATCTTGAGAGGTGATTTTACTTGGAATTAGATAAATGTGTGTTTGAAAAGTGTTTTGTCTTGATTCATTATAATGAATGGTATTTCACTTGTATTTATACAACACATTTTGAAATTATCTCATGAGAGAATTAAAATAATAATATAGGGTGAACCATATATCTTTAAGGATTTAAATATTTGAGTGTTTATGAGGTAAAAACACCTCTAGCATTAAAATGAAGACACTAGCATTGATGATAGTGTCCTAATCTAGACGGTAATGTTTGAGAGAATAAGAAGTTATTAAATATATATAACTAAGAGTGTAAGATATATATCAAGTTTTAATCATATTATGGGCTACACATGATCTTGGCAATTAGAATATCTGAGTTAGAATATAAGATAAACATTTATGCACAATGATATGGTGAAGGTGAGCCTTTCAATAAACAAGAATTACCTCAATTTAAGGGTTGAACATTGAGTGATATTATCCAAGTTTACAAGACTAATTCATCATATAAAATCTAGAATTAGAATATAAATAAATGTTAATAAAATGGGACATAACAAAACCCAACTGTAAAACATGATAGACACATCAGGCATGAACACAAGATAAAAATTGACTATTCTCACTACTCATCAAGTTGTCACAAGTTTACATTTATTAAACTTATCTAAATAATTTTACATCATGGGAAAATTGACTATAATAGACACACATAGGTAATTAAAGCTTGAGGTAATTGAATATTTATATAAAAGTATGGTACTTTGTTAGAATCCATAATAATATTTAGATCAAATAATCAAGATGGATAATAAATTAAGGATCATGGGTGTTGGTGTCAAAAGGGAGCATTTCCCTATTGAAAAATGAGAGAGAGCCAAAAACCAGATCATGAAGAATAAATTAAATATATATTTCATTTTAACACATTACAAAAATATATAAGACATGTATATCCTATAAATTAGGAGATTTACATAATCCTTGAATATCTCCTAAACTCACGTAACCACACTAAAAAAATACCAATAATAACCATGTGAATATTAAAAAATCCTAAAATTCACCCCCTAATGTGAACATGGGGATAAAATCACATTTTCAAAATATTTAACCATCTCTTAAAAGCACTGATTAGACTAGGTATAAACTCCATAGATTATCTTTTTAACCTCATGAAGGCATAGTGGTGAACCAAATTATTCAAGACTAATCCATTCCTATTTGGGTTCCCGTGGGACTTTCCTTTCCTCATTGGACACCCAAATTCTAAATCTCCAAGATCCATAATCTTGGCACTAAATGGATAACCATCCCTAAGTTTACCTCAAAATCTTCTATTGTTCCCCCAAGACGAGTTTTCTAAAAACATGATTTTTTTTCTTCTGAATATCTACAAAGGGGTTTATTTACAAACCAACACTCAAAAAATGAATTTGAATGGGAATGTGTTTTTTTATTATTAACACACACCACACAAATGTGCCACTAAATCAGAAGTGTCTTCTTCACTAGTGGTTTTTGAGAGGCTTGAGTAGCCTCCATCCTCTAATTTCTCCACTTAGTTGATATGTCGATGAAGCTCAATTAAGGAGAAACCCCTCCCATAATATAAACATCACCTACAAGTGAAAATGAGTCCATAAGATAAATTTTTTTTACAATTTTGACTTTATACGAATTTTGATAAAAATGACAGTTTAATGACTTTACTTTTCTCAACATAAAAATGACTTTGACAATTTTGACACACTATTTTTTTTAAAAATGAATCTTTTTTTTCTTGACACATTTGATATGTAGATGAATATAAACATTAATTTTAATGACCCACATAAATACCTATAATGAATAAAAAGACTCATAAGACACTCTATAATATTTGTATATATTTAAAAATAGACTCCTAACTTATAAATTATTGAACAATCTATTAAGAAATAACTTAGAAAATGACTTTACTCATTTTGACAAAATGACACACTTAGACAAAATTTATGCCATACAACTAGAATGATATAAAAAAACATATGCTAATTATTGTAACCTAAAACTATAAAAAAAAATAGGTCAAAAAATTAATTTAAACAAATATTAAACTCATGAAATATATAAAAAGATTATTAGAATATATTTATGA
This sequence comes from Torreya grandis, assembly GCA_037957365.1. Classification (NCBI taxonomy): domain Eukaryota; kingdom Viridiplantae; phylum Streptophyta; class Pinopsida; order Cupressales; family Taxaceae; genus Torreya; species Torreya grandis. The sequence continues at coordinate 4,392,168 of JARHVA010000312.1, read as the reverse complement.
ATTGACAATGCACATAAATCATATGATGGACAAGTAGGCGGATGAAAACTTACAGAAAATCATTGTTATTAGGCTTGGTAGAGTTTGTGCTATAAATCATATCACTGAATTAAACATGGGTTGAGGATATCAATTAGGGACGCCTAGATCAGACCAAATTCTTCTCTTTTCTTCTACGTGTTATACATGGATCTGCATGGCATGTGGATAGATTTCATGAAAAATGATTCAACATTGGAAGATGAGGTGGAAAATGTTGCAACATGGTGATTTTTTATCGAGACATAGAGCTCAAGTGAAATGGAAAAGATGACTCTGTACATGAAAACTACCAAAAAATTAAAAGATATGAATGTAATGCATTAGAGAACATACATGTGCTTCTTCAGGTGAGGTATATGATTTATCAAAATCTGACCTAGCACGATAGATGATATAAGGTAGACTATAGATGTAGCATGATAGACCTACCATATAGGTGAAAATGTGTGTGGAACTAAGCTATAAACTATATGCTAAATTTTGAGGATCTTGAGTCGTTTGGAATAACAAATCAACTCATTGTTTATCAATGTAATTATCCACTATGCAGAATTGGTAGCTATGACATGGAGTTTGTAGAAAGAAAGATACATGATATAAATCTGAGTCACTTGACAAACATAGGACTAATATAACATTACCATAAAGCTCTCATATAATGTCTAATTCTCTCCTTTTAATATGAAATACTATGACTAATATATAGATTTCATATAGAAGACTACCATTAATTAGGGAATTATATGAGAAAAATTCTCATTTCACATATTAAATCTCCATATTTACAGTAGATAAAGTGCCTACTCTGATACCACTATTAAAAAATGAGAGGGAGCTAAAAACTAGATCATGAAGAATAAATTAAACACACTAAATAATATTCACTTTGTATATTTCATTTGAATACATTACACAAATATATAGGACATGTATATCCTATAAATTAGGAGATTTACATAATCCTTGAATATCTTCTAAAATCATGTAACCACACTAAAAAAATACCAATAATAACCATGTGAATATTACCAAATCCTAACATTCCCCAATTGAATTTCATGATTTTCATATGATGGCACAATCATCACAAGTGATAAGTTTAGAGTGAAACTAAATTAATTGTTACTTTAGCCACCCAAGCCACTAAGTGTAGTCAAAGATAGTATTTAAAATCTAGTATAAAATTATGTAGAGCTCATGACAAATGGATAATAATTATTATATGACCCACTAATTGATATCCCTAAGATTTTACATGATGTTAGGTTGATTTACAAATACTTATTAGAGTATAAAATCCATAAATGGTTAAGAAGTAACACCATGCAATGATCACCAACATAGTGAAAATGAGATTGTGTGTTGAGTTTGTCTTAGTGGAAAGGGCCTATTATGATTTTGGCTCATTTTACCACTTCATTATTTTTTTGGCTCTTCTTTGTTTGTCTGATCCTTGTAAAAAAAATTTCCATCATGGCCATGAGTGGAATTTGGTCTTTTGATTATAGTCTTATTTTCTATTTTGTAAAAATTGTAAAGGTATGTCTACCTTATTAGTTAGATTGGTCACTCACTAGTTGGATGAGAAGGAGGAAATTATAATGTAATGAAAAGAGATAATTTCAAAATTATTTGTAGTATCCATATCATTTTATAAATTTTTCTATTTTTATTAGTTCTTAATTTCAAATTATTTCTATGTATTTCTTAGCTTTAAGTTATTACTTAGATATTTATTTACCTATTATGATTAGGTTAGAATGTGCAATTATTATATTATAACCATTTTAGTTAGTTAATAGCTGATCTATTATTGTTGTAGTTAGATGTGCTAATTATTATTTTTTATAAAAAAATTAGATCTTTATAAAATTATTATAGAAGAATGTGCAAATTATTGTTCCCTATGATTAATTTATCTTGAAAAGATATATGTATGATATTAACTCATAATTATTGTCCCTTAGAGTCTCACACTAGTTTATTTATATTTGAGTGCATGACTGTATTTGACGAATGTTGGTTAATTCTTAGTATATCTCAAAAAGTGTTAATAAAAAAGATTACTCAACTAAAATCTGAATCTTCTTATCTACCCTACCCTTCCCTCATTATTTCACTTTTTTATGAGATATAATAATTGTAACATAGAATTATTGTAAATATGAATCCTAGGGTATTTTTTTAATCACTTAGGTGAATCTCCCTTGATGGGTTCAGGTCACATGCTAATATTCGAAGCAGACTGCATAGGAGAGTCAAAATCTACATCTTACCTTGTAAAAATTACCATCAATACTAAAATGAGAGAATGAAAACCCATGGTTTATGTTGTAAATAAAACCAATATCAATAAACTCATTGGTGCTAGAAGGAGTACCATTTGTGATCAGTTTCCCCTATTTTTTTTTATTTTAGTTTTTGTCAAATATATAAAAAACTAGAAAAATTAGAAAATCATAAAATAAAAAGAGGTAAAATCATGGCCTAGCTTGGTGATACATCCATTAACATTCCTAGAGTTAAACATGAAATTAAAATAGATACTTTAAATTAAATTCTAAAACTCCAAAATTATAAAACAACTAAAAAACATGTTCATTCTTTTAAAATCATCTTGGGATTTTTAAATATCCAACATGAGGATGTAGCCTATAGGTTTTTTCCTTCCACATTATATGTCCTTGAATATGATTGGTTTATAAATTTAATACCCAATTAAATTCATAGCTATATTTAATTAGAAGATGCATTTATTTTAAATTTTGGATAGGTAATTGATCTTTTTTCTTTGTTGAATCAATTTTTCACACTCAAGTGATAATACAATCAACTAATCATGGATTTAAATATCATATTTTAAGTGATCTATAGAATTATTCCAAAAATCTATAGACCTAAATAATCTAATATTATATATGTATACATAAATGATTTACATCCCCTCACATATATGTTCTTAAAAAGATCTACAAAAAACACATTAGATTTAGCACATGCAGAGGCTGTCACATTGGATATGGAGTTATATTTCAAAATATATTTTTTCTTCCTTTGATTCAAATCTCATGATCGAATAAGCTATAAAACTTTTTATAGATACAAATGGATGTGATTAAAATGAACTCATTGAACATGAAGGCTTTTATAATAGTATGTATTATTTATTTGAGAGTGATGTAGAATAGATCCATACATCAAAATAATTGTAAAATATTGAATAAAAATCAAGGAAGAGTCAATGTATTTCATGGAATTCAAACAAATTTAATATGGAAGTTAATTTGTCAAAACAAGATGTTGGAGATAAGATAATAGAGGATAATAGAGATGAAAAATAGATGAACATATTGAAATTATGTAAGATGAATAAATAGAAACATGTTTACTAGATAAATCACATCACAAAGAATTTTTATTCATTGTGCCTCTCATTCCAAATATCATACAATTCTACGTAAAAGAACTTCATCAATTCATTTGGCCTAATTTTGAGGTGAGTTTAAAGGAGCCCAATGATTTTTATGATATCATATTTGGTAAGTATGATAATGTGGAACATGTTATTATGAATCTTATTGTCTTTGAAATATATAAATTTAATGATTTATGGAAATATTATAAGGATATTTTTTCTATACTCAGAACTATAAAAGGAGAAAGCTTCCTCTTTCCAAAAAATTCTAGATGCTTCATGAAAAAATTTAAAGTATGCCCTCCAAGCCTTGAATATGAGTTTTAACTTAGTATTAGTGTAGACTTAGAGTATTAATAGATTATTTTCCTTTTATTTTATGTTTTTTCCTTCATTATTTATGTTTTGTTTCTAGTTTTTGGTTTTATCTTGTCTAGTTTTATCTTTTTCAGAGTTCTCAATAAGTGGTTTGTGAGAAATAAAAAATATTTTAATATTTAATCATAGTGTTTTTTTATTGATTGAGTATATATATCCTTGAATACCATGGCACTAAATCCCTTTGATACTTTTAAATTGGTTGAAGAAGCAACAAATCCAATATAAAGAGTCGTTAATTTGGAAGAACTAATTTTATATTAGATACCCAAATGCCATGAAAGACCATTTCATATTTTCAAGAAAGAATGGGATAATTATAACAAGAATCATAATATGAATTAATAATGGTTTTATTAATGCAAGGGGGCTAACACTACACTTTAAAACATTTAAAACTTACTTTGAGGTCTATAAAATAGTAGAATAAAAATCATACATGATAATAAATGTTTTTAATTGATCATACCTTGGATATATTGGTTCTTAACCATATTAGATTAAATGAATATAAAATATAAATATAAATGAGAATATGAATATCTAAATAAAATTAAAACTTTTCACCTCATAAATGGTGATTTAGGTAAGCTTCATCTGGGCTATGGATGTTAGGTTGGTGATAGAACAAGACCTAGAGTGGAACCAAAGGTATCTCTATCAAGGCTATATATACATGGATGGAAGTAGAGAAATGACCAAGCCTTCCCATTTTAATAGCCATAAAATGAAGCACCTTTCATAATTTCTAATCCTATAAGTTAATCCAATGCTATCTCAAAAAACCTCAAAGGTAAAGGTATATAAGTCACTCTTCACACACTTTATCTTGTTTGATGTATTAAAATTTAATATGTTGTGTTAAAAATTAATCAATGTCCCATTTTAATTTGATAATATGAAAATTTATCTCATGATCTACTTGATTTATCTTAGGTAAAATTAGAAATTATGGGTTCTAAACACTCAAGTAGTGTTTCCTCGCATAGTTGCCATTTATTGTTACTAACATGCCCCATTATTTTATGAATATGGACTCATGTTTAGCTATCCATTATTTATAAAATTTATTTTCTATTAAACTTTGGTTTTAAATTTTCTTATTTAATTCAATTTACCCCTTTGATTATTTAAATGTGGATCAAATTGTTATGTAATGAATGAGTTCAAGTTGGATGTTTGAAAAAAAGGCAAGTCTTTTTAGGACTGACTTATTAAATATTCAGGAAGAAAAGTGTTTCTAATTCAATTATTTTTTCATTATTTAAAAAAAATTATACTAAATGATTTTTAAGGATTTATGATATACTTCATTATTTCCTTCGCATTGTCTCATAATAATCTTGGCATATTTTACTTAGCCCATTTTTGAATGTTTAGTCACTTTCTTTGCATTCTTTGTGACAATATTTTTTGCTTTATTATACATAATTCAAACTTATTATCATTTTAATATGGTATAATTTATTCATTATCAATATGAATCAGTCCACATGGTGTATTTTTACTCAATCACATAAGTTTCTACTTGTCATGTTTTTGTAGTCACAACATTCAAATTTAGTTGCATATTTTTGTAATTTTTTATAGTTATCTAGATCTTTGAAAATATCATTATAAAATCACATAATATATTCATATATTTTAATACAAAATTTAAATAAATTATGACCCATCTCTTTTTTTCCATGTGGTGTAACTTCTTATCATCAGACATTCATAGTTTATAGAATACATTTGCACAAATCCTAACACTTATGAATTCATGAAGTAATCATAAATTTTTCATTTATAAAGTAGTGATATATTACATTATCATGTGAACCAATCACATTATTCTAAATTTCATATTGATAAGGTAATGCCATAGTCTAAAGGAATGAAAAGTAATCACATAGATCCATGTGTCATTAAAATGCCTCTCGGCACATTTTCATAATGCCACAACAAAAAATAGATGCACAGTGTGTTATAATTTTATACATGTGTGAGATTTTGAATTATTTATAATTCACCAAGTTTCATCATGGAATTTTTTTCAAGGAAAATTTAAATTTAAATTCAAGTGCTCAAAGCTAGACTATAACTGTAAGATATGATGCCAAGTAGTAGAAAAGGGGATGATGAAACCCAGATATGAAATATGATAAATACATAGGGCCATGAATAATACAAGATCAAAATTAAAATCCATCACCAAATTTCAAACCATCATAAGTTTGCATATGTTATAGTTATCTACAAAAATATTCCATCATGGGAAAATTAAACAGAATAAACATATAGAGTTAATTAAAGCTTGAGATAATTGAAGATTTGTCCAAAAATATGGTGATTTATCAAAAGGTACAATGATATTTAGATAAAATAATCAATATTTAAAATAAATTAAGGAAAATGTCTCTTGGTTTCAAAATGAAAATTTTCCCAAACTCAAGATCATGCTTTGCATAGGATGACACAATCACTACAAGTGATAATTTAGAGTGTAGCTAGATCACTTGTTAATTTAGTTTAATTAAAGGTAGTCTTTATACCCCACTATAAAATTAATTTATATCTATTTACACATGGATAAGTGTTGTCATGTGACACACTATTTGATATAAATAAGCTTGAACATGAAACTAGGATGATTGAAAATTCCTTGAAAGAGTAGAAGAACCAAAAAAATTAGGGAGTGGTACCACACAATGATCACCAATAAAGAGAAAATTAAGAACCATGCTAAGGTGGTCCCAATGCAAAGGTCCCATTATTATTTTGCCTTATGTACCCACTTCCTTATATTTTTGTCTCTTATGTGTTTGATTGATCCTTTTAATAAACTTTTCCATCATAACCATGAGTGGAAATTGGGATTTTGATTGAAGTCTCGTGCTCTACAAGAGATTTTTTTAAAAACTTTGTAAATGGTACTCTAGCTCAATGGATGGCTCGTTCACTCACTATTTGGATAAGGAAGAGGATATTCTAATGATATGCAAAGAAGGAACTTCAAAATTACTTGGAATGTTTATGGTATTTTCTTTGTTTATTATGTTTTTCTTCTTTCAAAATTTTATATTAATGTTGTGTATTTTTGAGCTTTAAGTGATTACAATAGATATTTATTTTCTTATTATTAGTATATTATAATATGAAATATATTATTCCAGTAATTTTAGTTAATATTTAATCTATTGTTACTATATTTATATGTGTTAATTGCTATTTTATACAACAAATTGAATTTTTATAAAATCATTATAGAATAATGTGAAAATTGTTGTTCCCTATGATTAATTTATCTTACAAATAGATATTTCTATGATTAACTCATAATTTTTATCCCTTAGTTCTCATGCTAGTTTATTTATATTTGAGCACATGACTAAATTTGATGAATGTTGGTTAATTTGTAGTAGATCTTAAAAAGTGTTTCTAAAGATAAATGATTACTTAATTGAAATATGAATCTTGTTATCTACCCTAGCCTTCCATAATTTTTCATCCCTTTTATGAAACATTATTATTTTAACATATAATCATTATAAATATACATCTTGGGTTTTTTTTAATCATTTAGGTGAATATCCCTTGATGGGTTTTAGGTCACATGTTATTACAAGAAATTTTAAATATACATCTTGAATTTTTTTAATCATTTGGGTTAATCTCCCTTGATGTTTGTATGTTAAATGATACTATTCTAAGAATAATGCATAAGAGAGTCATAAATTGAAACTCAAACCCTATAAAAATTATTAATAGTTATAAAATGAGAGGGTATAAACCCATGGTACATGGTGTGCATAAATACACATAAAATGACACCTTTGTTTCTACCAAGCTACTTGCCAAAACATTATCTGGTGATGCTTTAGATTGGTATAATCAACTAAAGTCGAAATCCATCTCTATTTTGGAAGATTTATTTAATGCATTGGATTAGGAGTTTCAATCTAATTATCTATTTGAAAACATTTTGATCCACCTTATTAATTGAAATGAAGTAGAAAATGAGTCTTCCCATACCTTCACTAAAGTTTTGAAATCCTTAGCTAATAAATTTGAGCATAACATGTCATAATAAAACATATTCCACCTATTTAATATTTCACTAAATCTAAAACTATAATTTATCATTAGGACTCTCTCCCTAAAATCATTGGAAGAAGCCCTTGATCAAGCTAAATATCAATATTTTCTCATAATACAATTCAAGTCTTCCCAACCCAAGCTTAAAACTCAAATTCTTATGAAATTTTGGATGGTCACATAAAAATTGAAGGAATTTTCCATGATACTTTAAAAAAAATTAAACACCATAATTCCAAAAAAAATTATCCAAAATTTGATCAGGAAGCCATGATAAAAAAACTACACCAAGCTTATGATAATTTAGTCAAATCCAATGAATTTAAATTTAACCATGATTAAATTTACCAAGATAATTATAACCTTACTATTTACTCAAATCCATTTCCAAATCACAATCCAAATCAATAGGCTAACAATAAAAATAAACCACTAACCACCAATGTTATTGAAACAATGGTTTATCCTAATTCTTCCAATGATGATGAAAACTTGGTAAATATGAGCAACACAAAGGGGGAACTTAAATTTATAATTATACTCATCAAACTCTTATTCCTTATCCTAATAAAATAAAAAATTTAGGATAATCCTTTGCATTATTTCATGGACATCAAATATGAATAAATTATATATAATTTTAGTACTTTTAGATAGCTCAACTACATTGGCTAAGTTAGTATAGTTTTCTTCATTCAAAATTATGCCATCCACATGTATTTTCATGTATTCACAAGTTTATCATCTATCTTAATGTCATAATTATTTCAATCAACCACTATTCCAACTGTACTAGTTAACCTAGTATTATCTTCTATTTCTAAATTAGGCCCAACTATATCAATCATGTCAATATAGTCTACTTTATTGACTAGTTATGTTTTAACTACTTAGACCATGTAGGTACATTATATTTATAACCATAATTTTTATTTTAATGTATTATCCAAGTTGAAATAGTTTGATTATGATGCCTTTGTACAACCAACAACATCAACTAGCCTGATACCATTGGTTCATCTTACTTCAACTATACTAGTAGTGTTAAGACCCCATGCTTTAATTCCTAATCTGATTTAGTCTAGTTTTGATTCTTCTAAAACTAATATACTTTATAATTAAATGCCTCTTTCATAGTATTTTCTAACTCATATTGGTTTTAATTAATGGGATCCCATAAAAATAAGTTTCTAAGTTCTCATTTCAAATTCCATTTATTGAGATCATGAGGACTTCCACACATCATAGAAATAGACTTATAAAACTTTTATTCAGCATGAACATTATTTAACAACTAAATATGGGGAAATAAGCTACATTTCCCAAGTCTAAGGAAAGTGTTTTACAATAATTTGAAGAGATGTCCATCTAGGTTGATCAAACTACGTATGCCTTTCTTTCATTAAAATTTTATATAGCATCTATGATCTTTGATGAAATACTACTTTGTGTGAATTATCCTCCATTATTCATTAGTGTCCAAGTTGGTTATATTTGATTCAAGAAAGCCTTGATAGATGAAGTTTTTAGCACCAATGTCACTTCCTTAAAATTCATCAAAACTACAGGACAATCAAAATGTAATATTAATTATACCTAAAACACATTTGATGATATGACTGAAGAGAAATGTAACCATTATGATGCATTTGGTTCAATATCATGGTTAGATTTAAGGTTATTATTTTCAAATTTCCCCTAATATACAACATTTTTCTTGGCTTCCCTATACTCATTATTTGAGGGTAGTGGCCTCTTTCTCATGTCAATGTGTCAAAATCCTTACAACGGTGTTATCTAAAATATTCAAGGTGGTTATAATCCTTGAATTTTTTATTCATTATAATAGTTTGGTGTTTTTAAAATACCAACCATTTATCCCTTACTCAAAATTACTTTATTCAAATACCAATGCTTTAATGATTCCATCTCTTCTAACTAAGGTTATAGTGGTCATCATGAACTTGTCAGTAACATTCCACCCAACCTCTTAGATTCTAAAAATGATAGTATGATAGATTAGTATGAGGATAAAAACATTTTATCTCCATTCAAACATCATATCTCATTTTCATTCCTCCTTGTGATCTAATTCTCACATAAAGACAAATGAAAATATTCCATCTTATGTGGTCATTCCCAAGAAGCTCACTTCTCATTTATCCTCTACAAATATAGTGGTTGAAGACCTTACCATTAATCTTATTACTCCTAACTATGATGATGGTTATACCCTTGATGACCCATACTTTGTTGGCTATGCCAAAACTAAGAACACAAAACCATCCACTACCATTCCTATCTCCAGCATTCCTTTGATAAATTGACATATTATTATAGAATTAACTTTATTGAAATATTTTGATCTCCTTAAAAAAAAAATTGCATAGTTCTCATTTTGATTGATGTCTATAGATTTGAGATGGATCACATTCTATATTCTACCACAAATAATGCTCTTGTTACTAATGAGCCTTTTTAGATATGCTTTAGGATATATCCATTACTTGACCCTAACAGTTCATTAGATTTTTTGATCCTACAAGCTCACTTCCTCTAGTTGTGTTGGCCACACTAATATGGCCCACACTAAGATTTAATCCCAAATAAGTAAGAGTGCCATTTTTAAATTTTCACAGAGTCTATGGTAACTCATAGCACTAGTTCAGAGAGTATTAGAGATATCTAAATCAAAATCAAACACCTAAGTCAACCATTTTATGTTCTAATAGTGATTTATTATTTCATGAGGTTCTAAACAGATTTGTTGACAGTGAAAAATATCATGCTAATGAATCAACCCTTTCTCTTATCATGAAGATTAATATGTAATTATACTAGTTTAATCATAAGGTTCTAAGGAATGAGAATTGATTCCAAAGATGTGTATAAGGGGGTTTTATAATAGTTCAAGGAAATAAATAACAAGTCAAATATAAAATAGTGCATGATTATAATTCAATAATCAAATATATTTAAATATCAAAAATGAATTAGATAACAACTATGCAATTTAACCTATTTGATAGAGAAATCCTATAGAAGAGACAATCCCTTGAATGAAAGATATTTGATCCTTTATATTTATATTTAGTCAAATATTTTATAATCTATTGATATCTCTTAAATTAAAAAAATATCAAAAGAAAAAAAGCAAAACAAGCCAAAGGATAAATAAAACAAATGGAAATGGAAACCAAAAAGTGAAATGGAAGTAAACACTAACATATTAATCTAATAGTAAATAAGATTAATACTAAACTAACTCGAAGACTATAAACTAAACAAGTAAATTTCTAACTACCTATGTATCCTAATAAATTATAGTGTAACAAGATTAAATGAAAGAAGAATAATAAAGGAACCAAATATTAATCTAGAAAATAACATAAAATTAATATAATAATATAATTACTTGTTTTAATATTAACTAAATTAGATAGAAAAAACCAATAAATAAATAATATTAACGTAAGAACTCAAGTAAATAAGTATTTATCAAACTATGACATTTAAGAAAATAGTGATCAAATAAAAACATCTAAATTTAAAGATCAAATAAATATGAAAAGAATGGAAAAATAAATAAATAAGATAAAAAAGGACAAAAGATAATTAAATATAAACTAATTATCTAAATTAATAAAATCTACTACACTAATCTAAAAATACATAATTAAACATAAAATTATGAGTCTTGAGACAAGAATCATCTTTGGATAAAGTGAAATAAAATCTATTAATAAACATAATTTATAAGTATAAATAGTATTTAAAAATAACAAACTACAATCAAAATATTAACAAAATGCCGTAAGATGCAATGTATTCATCATTATTTAGGTCAAACACATGGAGTAATGCTCATATGACTGCATATCTACAATCATGAAAAGATGTTAAATCCTAATAGATTTCAAATAAATAGTTTATGAAATAAATAGAAAACCTAGATATACATGTGCTAAACAAATGGATTAATTCACTGTTAGAGAATGTATTGTTTTGTCTATCTGCAAGTAGTCATTTGATCTCATAGATGTTTGCATAGAAAAGAAAGGATGCATAAATTTCAAAATTAAAAGAGATATATTCACTTGTATATGTTTCTCCCTTTTGTAATGTCTCTTTGATATGTTTATAAATATATCTCCTTTAGAGATAGTTAGAAAATAGGTTACCACTAACTTTAGTTAGTTTTTAGCTGTATGACTTATATCTTTATAAATTTAGAGTTAATATAAATTATAATTGATTAAATTAAATATAATAAACCAACAACATTTATAACAGGTGGGGCCCCTTAACTCACTTGAATAAATTTAAATAAACATTCAAACTATGCAAACCAATATTAATTATGTTAATATTTAAATAATCCTAAAATTAAATTCAATGGGCATTTTCCATAGAAATTAAGTAAACATGTTAATAAACTATTTTGAATAAACAAAAAAATGCTACCACACATCACAAAACTAATGAAAAATATCAACATTCTCAAATATCGTCATCATGATAGCAAGTCCAAGTATGAACCATGAATTAAAAAATAGTTTAATCCAAATCTACATCAAAAATTAAATCTACAACAAACACCCTTATCAGTTTGGTACTTTGTGTACTCCATAGATGAAATATGAAGTTCAACTAAGTGAGTGCCTTCAAAATCATCCACTTCCAATTTAACCTTCTTCAAAGTCCTAGTCACCATGGGTTGTGTTGTAGGGTTTATAAAATGTTTCATACTAGAAGAAACATACATTTTAGGTTTAGGGGAAGGAATTATGGTACTAAGTGACATAAGTAAATGGGGATGAAAATTTTAAATTACTCTAAGTATATTTTTAGGTTACTCTAGTAATGAAGTATTATGTGGATCATACTAGATATCAATATGCATATGTTGAGAAGACTCACTTGGAGTGCCTCTCCCATAAGGATGATGTCTCTAATGTTCTCTCCTTAATCCTATATTACCATAAAAATTTAAGGATATAATACGAAAAGAGTCAAGTACATTCTATAAAATTGGATCAATAACATCAAAATTAATAAATACATGAGTTCTATAGCTAAATGATTGAGAAAAAGTGTTAATATGCCTATGGACATTAAATAATTATCCTAAAAAACTACTTGATGAAGGAGTGTTCTCATTGTGTTGATCATTATCTTCTCCCTAAACATTCATTCCTAATTCATGTGAGTCTGGGGTCCACCCTAACATACTAAGAAGTATACCGAAATAAATCCTAAAAATAATATACATAGTCAAATATTGATATGTTCAAAAACACTACATTTTACTTTGTATTGAAAACACATCAATTGTGCTAACAACTACCTGTGTATTTATATATCATTTATAAAAAAACTACATTCATCCAATGGTATCACATTTTATAATAAGTTTCAACAAAAACCTGATGTATTGTCTAAATGATGATATATTCTTGTATAAATTTGAGCACTGAAGCATACAAAAACCAAAACATTAATACACCATCACTTATGAACTCTAAGATGAAAAATCCAAATGGAAGAAAAACATTTATTTTCAGAAGCCAATGACACAAATCTCTTGAATTCCATTTTTCAATAAATGGCACAAAACCTTGGTTTTTGGACATAAATTAAAAAATCTAGAAGTACATGAGCTATCAAACAAGGCATAATTTATACCACTATCTTCATACTAGATTCATCATATTTTCTCAAAATGAACCAAGATATAAAAGCTTCCACATAATAAATAACTGAGGGTATTTTGAAAAGACAATTCTTTTTAATATGTAGGCCAAAGATAAATACACCAAACCATGCATTCCACAATCTCCCAATCAAATAAAAAAACCCTTGAAAGTTTGATTTTACATGTAAGTAAAAAAATAAGAAACACATATTTATCAAATAAATGCATCATATTTTCATGTCTTTTTATATATATATATATATATATATATATATATATATATATATATATATATTAAAAAAGAGATGAAAATATGATGCATTTGTTTGATAAATATGTGTTTCTTATTTTTTTACTTACATGTAAAATCAAACAAATGCATCATGTTTTCATCTCTTTTTTAATATATATATATAAAGAGATGAAAACATGATGCATTTGTTTGATTTTACATGTAAGTAAAAAAATAAGAAACACATATTTATCAAACAAATGCATCATATTTTCATCTCTTTTTTAATATATATATATATATATATATATATATATATATATATATATATATATGGGAGCAACATTCAAGAAAATATTTTTGTTAGAACCATCATAAAACCAAATTAGAATGACTTCTTCGAATAAAATATGTGCATGTAGAATTTATCTAATCGAATATCTATATTAACACTTAATATACTATGCTAAAAACCAAAATGTCATACCAAAAATGAAATTGTATACAAATCATGACATTCCATACTCTTCAAAACTTGGAAATTATGATAACTTCCTATAATATATGCATGTAAGATCTTTACTATGTATATCCATAATAAGTAAAGAAAAAAATCTCTTTGAGAAGTGATTTTTAGAGTCACATAAATAATATCATTCGATAAAAAATTTGAAACCACATATCTTTTCAACACATATGTATACCCTTTAGGAATACCCACAAATCTAATCAGGACTTAACATATTCAACATGCACTGTAGTATTTATGTAAATAACCTCTCAAAGATGCATTTATAAAAAACTTCTTATCAAGATACAAACTTGTTTTAAGAAAATAATTCACATGTAAACATATTAAAAAAGATTATTTCATAATACATCTACCATATAATTTCTTCAAGAACTATAGACATTCAAAACCAGGAAGCCAAACACTAAGAGATAAATCTATCCATAATGATGACTATATAATCACATAAGTCTCATCAATGTATGCCATTACCATTTATTTAATAAAATTCAAATAAATGACTGAAACATACCATATGAGCAAAGATTCCATGAAAACCAACTATAAATCTCTCTACATTTCTTCTTGACCTCCTTAATGTTATTTTCCACTAGAACTCTACTTCCCCTCAAAGCTTGTAAATAAATGAGAACAAGAAAAAGAAAACTACAATTTTTATATCCTAATAATGAACATTTAACACTCTCAATGACATGTCATTATTTTATTAATTTACAACTTCTATTGACATTCCAAGTGGCTTGACCAACTTTAGTGGCTATGTTATTTAACATAGCAAATTGATTGGCCATATTACCAAATCAATTTCCAAAAACCAAAAATTAAGAAAAGTAGCATAATTTAATACAACCTTTTCACCAATCATACCAAATCTAGAAGGATTGAACCTTGGGTTCATAATTATTTATTTTCCATACCTTCATGACCATGGTTCATCATCATTTATTCAATGTATTAAAATCCATGTAGTTAATTTCAACCTTTCACTGTAATATAACCCAACCATAGTTACTTTATCAATATCCACCTCCCTAGCATCCTGCACCATGACATTGACCAAATTCATTTCCAATACATCCCTAAAGGACTTATCAAAGAATACACACTATATAATACATGGCCTATGTTAAATTTTTTTTAACTTAGGTCTTTTAATATGCATATAAACTTAGATAATGTATTTATATATTCTATTATTTACCAAAGGATTTCAAATCAATGTGAAACATATGACTACAAATACATGCTAAGGCTTTAAAGACAACACTATCAAAATAAAATTTCATTTGAACCATGCCAATGAAATACACACGCATGTATTATCTACAACTCAACTACTTCTAGATACTATCATGTGACAATCTCAATGTTCCAAAAATATGACAAGTGTAACTAAAAAAACAAGATTAAGTATTTACATTATCACTTATTACTCATGTTGAATCAATATAGATGGGAACTAAATTATTTCCAACTAAAAATAGAATGCTAACATTTCACAACTATCACTACTCATAAGAGAATCAAATATGAAAATAAGTGCCAACTATATAATAACTACAAATTAGATCATGCAAATATAAATATATATTTACTTAAATATATACTTATGCTTTCAAAATCACTTAATCAATATCAAGAGTAATAAATATTTAACATAGCATTCATTTATGATTGCACATGCATGGAAAAGATGAATATTTAAATGAATCAAATGACTTGTCTTGTGCCAACAATTTTAAACTTCATGACTATAGTCATCAATATAGAAGCACTAAACATGTCAAGACATTCATAAAAATTAGGGGGTGTTAAAAATAGGCATAACACTATTAACCTTACTAGCCGATTTCACTTGTGAAATTAGGTTGCAACAATAATATACAACTAAAATTGATCTTGAGAGTGTGATCCAGGTTAAATCATTCCTCAAGTGTCTATGTGTGAACACTTTAAAATGAGAAAATAATTTAGGGATAGATTATTTAACTAGTGTGGCATGAAAAAAAAATTTAAACAAAGAAATTTTGGGTTGGATAAATAACCAATGCACCACCTAGAGTACAATTTCTAAAAATTAAGTAATGCTTCCAACACTTTAAAATTCAGTTCTTGCTTTAATCATAAAGAATTATTTTTAAAATAATAATACGATAATTTATCGATAATTAAAAACTTATAGTGATATAGTAGAACTCATAGGTCATTTTTCATAATAATAATAATGAATATTTGTACCTTGACAAAGTTGATCCAAACTAAAGGAAAATAGAAAAGACAAACAATAAACTAAAATAAAGCAACAAAGAAAGAAATAAAAATAAACTAAAAAGAAAACATTAACAATAAAAGAAACTAATTATGAATAAGTTTTAAATGATGACCATTGATCGAATGATGCAACCAATTATCATCAAGATCTTGTAAATGAAAGGCATTTTCCTCAAGAATGGTAACAATTCTATAAATACCAAGCCAAAGAGAATGGAAATTATGATGCTTACGTGGGTCCTCATGTGTTATATCCCAAAATAAAATAGTTCACTAACTTTAAAATTCTTTTTGATACTTTCTTATCAAATAATTTCTTTAATTTTTCTATTACTTTCTCTAATTTATGCAAAACAATGGCTTTAGTTCTATCTAAAGCTAAGAAATCATTAAGTGATTATTTTATCATATTAATATATTATGATAAATATTGGAGAGCATTTTTTTATATAATAAATTTAAATTTATATTGGAAAAGTATATTCAAATCCATAATCCAACATAAATGGTGAATAACGTATAACATAATTTATTATCATACAATCAACCCATAGTGCTTCAAAAAAAATTAAGTGAAAATATCGCTTATTCTCACAAACTAAATTTTTCATGATTGAAATCAGATTTTTGTTGGTGGACTCAACTTGTTCATTCCCTTAAGGATCACATTTTGAATAATGACTAGAGATAATAGAATAAAATCCTAAAAATTCTAAGTAATCATTTTAAATAAATTAAAGATCATTATCATAAATAATCTCATATAGTACATCAAATCTAGAAAAGATTTGATTTAAAAATAAATAAATCACTTCAGTTTTAACTAAATATTTTTAAAGATTTGGCTTCCAATCATTTTGTTCCAATCATTTTGTAAAATAATCCATAGTAGTCAAAATATATTTGTGACCAACTAAAGGAGGATGAATATTAGATAAAAAATCAATTCTTTATTTGGTGAAAGGCTTTTATAGAATAACAAGATATAAAATCATGGTGGGTAATCTATCTTTACCAATGAATAATTGGCAAGGCATGCATGTTCAAAATAGCTTATAAACATATTGAAACAACATAGGTCAATAATAACCTATGCGTAAAATCTTTTAAATAGTGGTTTTTATTACATAATGACCATTGCAACTACCTTCATGAAATCCTCTAATCACCTTTTAAGTTTGATTATGATTAGACATCATAAAATAACCCCATGTCTATTCCTATATAATATAAATTTTCTAACAAAACAAACTTTAAATTTTGAAGTCTAAGTGACCTTATTTATTGTATATCTAAGTTACTAAGACATGCCTAATTTTGAAAATAAAAAACTAAATCATGATACAAATCATCATCATAAATAAAAAAGTCTCATTCATTTATTTCATCTCTAAACTAATTTTAAAAAAAAAAAAAATCAACAACCTTCGTGGTTTGGAAACAAGGCTTAGCATGCAAAGAGTCATCAATTGATAAGACTAAAAAATTTATATTTGAGGTTGCATTTTTAACTAAATTTTTTGATAACTCATTAATTTTTATAGTCTTATATGTTTCAAATTCAAGGTCAAATTATTGAATCTTTAAGATCTATTCAGCTAATCTTTCTTGGATAGACCATATTAAAAGATAAGAAATGAAAAGTTCATTGGATCTAATAACAAATCTATTTCCCATAAAAAGATAACATAATTTGATTAAAGAAGATACTAGTTAAAACATAAAATTTTAAATCAATGGATACCTAATTTATGCATCTTTTAAGACTTGACTCATGTAGCTAATATTTTTTTTCTCATTATTTACATCATCTTACAAAATTGCAACACATATGGCATTTTTCATAGCATTTACATAAAGAATGAAATGTTGTTTAAATTAGGTTTGGAAAGTACAAGAGCACTTATAATTACATCCTTAATATTATTAAAAGTTAAATTAGCACTTGAATCTCAAATATAAGATTGATATTTATTTAAAATTATTTGTAATGGGTTAGATTTATCAACACAATTAGAAATAAGTTTCCACATAAAATTAATTTTGCCAAAGAAAGATCTAAGACCAGATTGGTCTTTTAGAGGTGGTATATCCTTAATAGTTTTAATACTTTTTGGATCAATATAGATACCATTCTTATAAATAATATATCCTAATAATTTTCTTTCTATAACACCAAAAACATATTTCTTGGGGTTTAAATAAATATCAATTTTTTTGCATCTTGTTTTAATTTCATGAAGATGATCAATATGCTTCTTTATTTCTTATAATGCATAGTGAGATCATCAAGATAGACCTGAATGATTATTCCAATTAATTCGTCAAAAAATACATGCATAGCTCTTTGAAACATGGCACCTATATTCATAATACCAAAATATATTTTGTTAAAATCAAAAGTTTCCTTATGCATGGTAAACATAGTCTTATGTCTATCATCTCGATTAATAAAAAATTGATTGTAACCATAAATTCAATCAAGTAAATACATCATTTCAGATCTCACATCTTGTTTCAAAATCTGATGAATGCTAGGAAAAGGAAAATTATCTTTAACACTAGCCTTATTAAGATATCCAAAATCTACACAAAGTCTAATATCACAATTATTTTTATGTAAAAGCACTAAATTAGATACCCAATACAAATATTTTACAAGAAATATGACGCCACTATCAAACATTTTATCAATCTCTTTGTTAATGGTGCATTCCAATAAAGAGCTTATTCATCTAATTTTTTACCTAATAGGTTTAATATCAGGTTTGATATGGATACCATGCTTAATAATATCAATAGCATAACCTTTTAGGTCTTTGTAATACTAAACAAAAACATCAATAATTTTTTTAAAATATTAATAAATTTAAAAAATTTCTTAGGAATGCATTGAATTCTTAAATAAACATATTTAGGATTTTTCTTAGTACCAAAATTTTAGGAATAGTTTCACCTAGTATTATCTTTGAAAGTTCCTTAGTGTGCAAAAAATTGCACTAATTATAAGAGTGAACATTGACTCTAAAATAACTAAACCAATAGGAAAATTTTTATTACTCAACTAAATATAATCACCTTAATTCAACACATAATTATTATTTAAAAAATAGTTTCCTTGAATAAATGAATCAATATATTCATCACAATTGAAAATACACCAATTTTCATTCAAATTAGGAACCTTAGGTCTAAAAATATTAGAAAGAGAGAAGTCAACAATTAGTTCATTTTCATTTAGAGTATAATTTGGAGGAAAAACTATGAGCTTATCAACTTGAGTATTAAATTATTTAATTGTATGAGTAATATTAAAAGATTTAAAAATTCTAAGTAGAGACCAAATATTTTGAGTGTATCTATTAAGATGAGTTTGATTAGTTTTATAAACCTTTATAACATATCTAACAATCAACTTAGAATCACCAAAGACTTCTAATTGTTTGATATTAAGTTCAATTTCCTTTTCTAAACCTAGGCATACAAATTTATATTCGACTGTATTATTAGTATTATCAAAAGATAATTTATAATCATAACCAAATATTTTACCAATAGGAGAAATTAAAATAATTCCAACACCATTGCCATTTTGAGAACATGCTCCATTGAAATATAGAAACCATAAAACATCTCTCGAAAAGATTCCCTCTTGTTGTTTTTTAGGGTCATCTAAAGTTAATAACTCATAAGTACCAATTCTAGTTTTAGCATAACCAATATTAGGTGGTATGGAATCTATAGGGTTACTAAATCACTCCTCTCTTTGCATGAAAGTTATTTCATTACTGAAATGAACCCAAATTATATCCTTATCTATGAAAGAACTAGTTGATTTTAACCAATCTCTTCCTAATAACATAGAATAACTGTTAATAATATCCAATACTTGAACATTGGTCATACATCTAATTATTTCATCTTGTGTTATTTTGATAATAATATCACAAAAATTACCATAACTATTGGTTTGATAAGAATAAAAACTTGTGAGTTTCTTATTATTGATCTCATAAGGTATGCCCAATTGATCAACTACAAATTTAGTCATTATATTTTTAGAGGCCCTTATATCAAGGATGTAACTGTGAATAATATTTTAGAAATTTTAATTGAAACATAAAAATGAGGTACATAATCAACAAAATGATCATGAGTTTGAGTAAAAACATGAGATTGTTCATTATTTTAAATTTATTTTTGAAATCTTATCATGTTCTTAAAATTTGGGTTTTTGATAACATCATTAATCTTATCAAGTTGACTAAGTATACTGACAACTTGTAATAATGGAAAACCTATCCTAATGATGGATAAATCATCTATAATATTATAAGCATCAACATCAAGATTATGAATGTGACTATAGTTCTTAGATTTGTAAGGAGTATATTATGGAGTATTAAAACTAGTTGATAAATGAGTATTTTGTTGGGAACTAATTACATCATTATTAGATGTAGAATTATTCTAAGTACCTTTTCCTTTATCTTTATTTTTAGAAGATGATGATTGATTATTATCCATGTTATAATTATCCTTTTAGTTATAATAATAACTTTATTTAGTTTTAATACTATAAGAATTCATATTTTTGACATTATTTGAAGATTCATAAAATCCACACATGTTTATATTGTCAACCAAACCAATAGAGATATTATCATTTCCTTGAATATATCTTATAAACTTTTACACATTTTTATTAGTGCTAGAATCATGATCTGATTCACACATGTTACAATAATGAAAATTTTCTTCATTTTTACTTTTATAAGGAATTAAATATTTACTTGATGTATATAGTTTATCATTTAATTTCAACATGATAGAGACCAAATAATTGCCATTATTATGAATATATTTTAAAATATGTGTTATTAAAATTTAAAGTTGTGGTATCACTATCATTAAAACCAACAAGTTATAATTTTTTTTCATATTCAATGCAGAAAGTTACTATTTCATTGTAATACAAAATATTTTTATATTATAAATACATTTTATATTTTAGAGGCAAAGCATTACAAAAATATAATCTAGATAAATTTTTAGATTCTCTAACATTAGGATAAATCTTTTGATGTAACCTAATGAATATGATTAAAAATTAGTAAACCATTTCACCTAGTGCAATAGAGATATTAACTAATTCATTAAGTAAATCAAAATCATATTTAAGTATACCAAAATAAAGTTCTAACCAATCCTATATATATTTATAAGTATAAATAGCACTTTAAATAAGGCTAATAAATGCTTAATAAGCTTTAATTTCTAAAGTTTGTGAGAAATTTTTAAGAGAATTTTTTTCATTTACAATACCAAGATTGGCACAAACTAATTTGAAAGCATCTAAATGGTTTTCTTTATATTCATCAAGACTTATTAAGAACTTAAGTATATTAAGTTATTTTAAAGAAGGTAATTTACCAAGATGAACACTGATATTAATAGTATTTCTATGAATCCAAGGATTCATTAAGGGCTAAGCAACATCTTCATCATAATTTACTTCATTATTGGTTATTTTTATTAGATTTATAGTATTTTATAGACCTAAAATTAGATTTCAAAATCTCTACTCTGCTTGTTATTCAATTAGAAATTTCAATAAATTCTAATACTTAACTAGGTTGATATAACTCTATAGTTGTATTCAAGTCAGTAAGGAAATTAAAATTTGAAATAATAATAAAATCATCATAAAGAACTTCAAAAAGATAACATATTATATGAGGAGGATTAAAAATTAAAATATGTTCTCTTTCTTGATGTATTCGATGATTTTCTTCTAAAATGTGGAATTTATTTAACCTACTACGATTAATGCACCAATCAATTTAAAATTATGCTTCTTATACTTAATAGACTATAACCTCAAGAATACTAGGTAAATCATAAGGTCTATTATACCAATCAAAATGAGTAAGATTAGAATCAATGTCAACCTAATCTTCAACAATGTCAACCAAAGGCTAGATAACAGGAGATAAAACTACAATGGTCATGGGTAAGAGAAATAAAATAATGATAAAATATAAACTAAAATATGATTTTTGAAAATAGAGTACCTAGCAGAGTCACTAAATTTGTTGTTGGTGAAAAATGTCAAGCTAATGAATCAACCATTTTGCCTATTATGAAAGTTGAGATAAAATCATACCAATTTAATCATAAGGTTATAAAGAATGAAAATTGATTCCAAAGATGCATAGAAGGTTTTTTAAAAATAATTCTTAGAAATAAAAAGAAATCAAATATTAAACAATAGACCATTATAATTTAGAAATTAAATATAATTAAATATAAAAAAGGAATAAAATCACAACTACGTAATCTAACCTATCTAATAAATAAAGTCTATAGAAGAGATAGTCCCTTGAAATAAATATCTCTGATCCTTTATATTTATATTTAATAAAATACTTTATAATCTCTTGAGATCTCGTAAATTCAAAAAATATCAAAAGAAAAGAAGCAAAATAATCCAAAGGATAAATAAAATAAATGAAAACAAAAACCAAACAACGAAATAGAAATAAACACTAACATATTAATATAATAACAAACATGAATAATACTAAACTAACTAATTCCAAGACTACAAAATAAATAATAAAATTTATAACTACCTATCTATCCTAAGAAATTAAAGCACAATAAGACTAAATGAAATAACAATAATAAAGGAACAAAATATTAATCTATGAAATAGCAGAAAATTAATCTAAGAATATAATTAACTGTTATAAATATTAACTAAATTAGATAAAAATAGACTAATAAATTAAAAAAATTAACATAAGAACTGAAGTAAAGAAGTATTTATCAAATTATGATAATTTTACAAAATAGTGATCAAATAAAAGCATATAAATTTAAAGATCAAGTAAAGATGAAAAGAATGAAAAATTAAATAAGATAAAAAAGGATAAAAATATAATTGAATCTAAACTAATTATCTAAATTAATTAATGTACTAAACTAATCTAAAATAGAAATGAAATTAAATAAATAGAAAATTATGAGTCTTGAGACAAGAATCACCTTTGGATAAAGTGAAATAAGATTTATTGAGAATTAAGATTTTTGAGTATAACCAATCTTCAAAAAAGATGATAAATTATAATAAAAATTTAACAAAATGTCATAATATATGAGTATTTATCATTATTCAGGTCAAGCACATGGAGTTATAGTCATATGAATACATATCTACAATCATCAAAAGATATTAAAGTGTAATATACATCAAATAATTGGTTTATAACATGAACATGAAACCTAGATATACCTACGTTAAAAAAGTGAATGAATTCCCCATCAGAGAATGTATTATTTGGTTTATTTACAAGTTGTCATTTGATCTCACAGATGTTTGCGTAGAAACTTAAAAAATGATGGATATATTTCAAACTTCATGGAAAGATCTTCACCTATATATGTTTCTCCCTTTTGTAATGTTTCTTTGATATGTTTATAAAGCAATATCCTCTATACATAGTTAGAAAATGAGTTACAACTAACTTTAGTTAGTTATCGTTAACGTATAATTAACTTTTTAAAGTCAATTAGTTAACTTTGTGACTTACATATTTATAAATTTAGACTTAACATAAATTATAATAGATCAAATTAAATATAATAGACCAAAAATATTTCTAACAAGTAACTTATCAATCAAAAGATTCCCTTAAACAAAAAAAGGTGGATAATGGTGGACATGGGAAGATGAACGTAGTAAAAAAAATGAGCCTAAAAAATATTGGGTAAACCTTATTATAAAATCTAAAATTTCAAATAATATTTCAAGATAGATCCTTAGACATGTGATGGAGGAAAATGAGGTGATCATTGACATCCTTGATGCTATCATGGAAAGCACTAAATCCTCTTTTGATAACTCTCTTTTGGAGAGATTTTATGGCTATAGAACTAAAATTAATGACTTCAAATATTGGGTTGTCAGGAAATGGAAAGGTATGGGCCACATTGATGTGGTGGCGATGGAAAAAAATTATTCCACAGTCTTTTTCTCTTTGGAGAAATGTGAGAAGGCCTTGGAAGGAGGGTCTTGGTATTTTAGGAAATCTTTCATATCTCTTAGGAAATGGAAGCCTAGGATAAATATTCATTATGACACTCCTATAGAGCTTCCCATATGGATTTTGTTTCCTAAATTACCATTATAATTTTATCAAGAGGAGGTGTTCCTTGGAATCGGCCATTATATTAGACAACCAATGTCTATTGATCCAATGATTAGAGAAAAAAGAAGGTTGGTTGAAGCCAATATGAATGTTTATGTCTAAATGAACAAACTAGTGCTCAAAATTATCCTACTTAAATCAAAATTTGGGATCTGGACCTAGAAGATAGTTTATGAAAGATATGATTTCATCTATAAATGTTGTGATTTAATTGGTAATGATAGAAACATTTGTTTGACCCTATAAAATATGGTGGCAAAGTTGATGCCTTTAAATCCATCTAGAAGGCTAGAGGAACCCAACAAGTTTTCTTAACCAAAATAATAGCCTATTACTACTTCCCACACAATTAAGGATAATTATTTATTTGGTTATTATAACCTTGAAAAGAGTGATAATTATCTTGAAAAAAAGTCACCCTAATTAGTTATGGAGGATTGTCCTTTCTAGGATTCTTTATACACCTATTTAGGTCTAGGGAGTAGGCCTCTTGAATAAATATCGGAGCACCCTTTACCTAAAAGGAAAGGTAGAATTTTCTATTCTAGGGTGTTAAGGTCCCCCCAAAAATCTCCAATTTATAAGGCATCAATTTTTTGATAGGGAAGAAACTGTTAGGGCCTATAAGGAATCCATATTCGGTGAAGACAGATAATGAATGCCCAAGGAAAATTTTCTCAATTTGGGATGCTTCTTGGCCAAATTATTTTGAATAACATTCTGAGTCCTTAAAATGACCTAAATTGATCTCAAAACCTCAAGGGAACCCCTCTTTTTTGTGAATAAAATTAGATCAATGCCAAAAATTTGAAAAAAGAAAAAAATAAGAAACCCTAGGTGAAATCACGAGAGGAAGAAAAACTCAATTGAGTAAATAAAAAATAACTATTTCTTCTAAAAGAGGCCTTTAAGGTTCTCAAAGGACCTTGAGGTAGTCCAAACTCATATAATTTTAATGAATTCCATTTCAAGACTCGAGGGTCTTATTAGATTCTCAATATTTTGGTGTGACCATTTGGAATGCAAATTGTTTGAAGTTTGTGATTTTCATAAATACCTTCTACATGTTTCTCAACATTATGAATGTAATTGATTTGGGTTAGTGTAGTGTGTAAAGTAGATACTCTAACTGGTTGATTGACTTCATCAACATTCAATTTTTTTGCCATTGGTGTACTTTTTATGGATTTTCCTTCCTCATTAATTATATAAATATCATCTCTAAAATAGGTTGTGGGTTTTGAATTTATTTGGCCTCCTACATGGATGGATTTTAAATTTTAAGCTCTTTCTAACTATTTTGAAGAACTTTGAGTTTAGAAATTATGATCAAAGTTTAGGCAGGATTTTCTCATTTTTGGAAAAAAATGGAAAGCATCGAGGGACCTTATTCATGCTTCAAGAATTCTCATAATAATTAAAGCAACCTAGTCATATGTACCATAAAATTTATTGAATGAGGCAGAGGAAAAATATAGTAATTCCCTTATTGGGAAATTTGTTGGGGCTAGGTACAATAATGAGCTTGTTAGGAATTGGACCAGAAGGAAATGGCTTAGATTTGGGGAAGTTAAAATTGTGGCTCTTGATAATGAATACCTATTGTTTTCCTTTGAGTGTAGATAGATTTTTTTTAAAATTCTAAATGAAGGTCCATGGTTGATAGGTAAGGTAAACTTCATGCCCCAATATTAAAACTCAATTGGTATCCATTTGACTTCAAGCCAGATAGAATTCATCTATGGTTAGAACTCTCTAGTGTCATGGCCCCATCAGATGGCACCATGGTCTAATCGAGTTGTCGAGGTCCTATGTATATGTATCTAGATTGGGTTAGAATTAGACCAATCATTTTTAATTTAGATTTATTGATTCACTTACTTATACCATGATTTATTAACTTATTTATGTGTGTGTGTGTGTGTGTGTGTGTGTGTGTGTGTGTGTGTGTGTGTGTGTGTGTGTGTGTGTGTGTGTGTGTGTGTGTGTGTGTGTGTGTGTGTGTGTGTGTGTGTGTGTGTGAATGTCTATATATTTAGAATCTAATTATGGAGTTTTAATTAGTAAATTTAAATTGTTTAAGTCTTGATTTATAAAATGGTTTTTGAAGGATGTATGGTTTTGTTGTAAGCTTGATACATTGCTTATGTATCCAAAGGAAATTTAATTATTTAATACTTTTTATGTGGCTATATACCTATGGCATCTTGGCATGAACCTAATTAAGGTAATTAAAGCATTTAAGATATGGTGTTAGCATCAAACCATAACATTAGATCTTTGGAAGACCATATTAACTTATATTATGTCGCATGAATAATTATTTATTATAAAATAATTTAATTGTTAAATGAAAACCATGTGAACCTTTTATTACATGGTAGCTTAAATTATTAAGCATGGACAATGTATGGAAATATTAAAAGAGTTTTATTTGTTTTATTTCTATTTTGGCATGGAGGAGGGGGTCATGTATGCCTATGTGGGAGAACAAATAAAAATAAAACAAAGGAAACCTTATTTTTCACTTACCACTAGCAACATAGAATGACCCATACATGTAGATTTGAAAAGGAATATAAAGTGTATAGAGGAGTCTTTGTCTCCTCTTTATTAAAAATAGATATGCTAACAAAAATTTATTTTCCTCCAACCATAGTTTTACCAGTTGTATTTTATTTTGTTTGTGTGAGGTATTGATCCCTTGGAGATTGCATAGGGTTTAGGTTGGAACCATTAGGCCATCAATTAGGATATTGAATACTATTGAAGATAGGGCATTAGAGAGCAAGATGAGTTTGAAGATAATAGAGGGTTTAAACCTGTATAGTTGTCACCATGAAGAGAGAGTTTTTAGGAGAGGAAGGACAATGATGTAGTAAGGAGAGGTTAGAGAGTTTACAAGGTTTTTAATGGGGGCATCTTGATGGGAAAATGAGTGAGAAAAAGGTAGATCCAGGTGCAAGGGTGTGCCATGAAATCTACTGCTACTAGGATGGTGCCATAAGGAGAGTCCATATTTAATTAAAAACTTTGCATTCATTCATTCTAGGAATGTGAATCTTTTTTCCTTATTCATATTATATTAAATATATTTTATTTTTACTTCTACTAAGTTATTTTGGAAACCCCATTGGGGCATACATCCCTAGAGGTATGCCTTTTCATACCTACATGGATTTATGTTATAGTTAAGTACAATAGGGTTTGTATGTATGTGGTTGTATGTAAAAATCCTATTATAATGCTCTGGTTTTCTTGAGGTAGTTGGTTGGTTACACTATTTTATTTAGCCTAAATGATATATTGATTTTATTTTACCCAAATGATTACTTATTTTTAATATGCTTTAATGATTACTTGGTGTAATTTTAATAAATTTTGGGATGAAATAATTCAGTAAATTCCTTTAAATTATACATATTGGTATATTAGAGTTTTCAACATAAAACTATGCATACCCTTTTTACATACTGTAGAGGTAGTAAGTTTCCCCAATTTGACTCTACCACCTTGAATAAAGATTTCTTGATTTGTTAGAAAATTAATAATGTACATTTCATGGTTGAATATCATTTTGGGTAGTGGTTTCATTGATGTACCTTGCATTGAATTCCATCACAATTATAATGAAACCATGACTATAGTTTTAAAGGTGTGTGATAATTATTTACATAAAATCTTCATGTTAAAAATTATGGTTGTGCTAGAGGTTACCATTTAACTTAGAATGGTAAGAATCAAGCTTTTTTGGTTGAGCTTTGTTTACTCTTGGTATGACAAGATTTAGTTTATTTGATGAATTATGATAGCTTAACACTAATAGTTAGCATTCAGGTTGATCCTCATATTTTGCATCTATAACATGATTATGTGATTTTAATTATGCAACACTCACCATTAGAGTTGGTTCTTGTTGATCTTTTGGTCTATATGTTATATGGTTGGTATGCACATAAGGAAAGAAGAAAAACTAGTGTACAACCACTTGGTGGTGCTTATAGATGGTAAGGCACAATTTATTTTATGGAAAGAGGTTGGGATTGATTTTGTTATATCCTTGTTGTAATTCTTAGATTCAGATTTAAATTTTTAAAAAGTATGGTTGTGAGAGGTTTCTCTTGTAATGATAAGCACTAATATTGATATTGCCTTGACCTCATGTTTTGAATTAGCCATTATTTTTCCCTTAATTGTGACTGGAAATGTTTAAGGTTTTATATTATGCATGAGGAAATAAGTTGCAAGTACTTTGGTTTTGTTATTTACTTGGATGGATACACTTGCATGAGGGAAATTTTGAATTATTTGTAATTGTCAGAGTAGTCATGATAGATGAGAATTGAAACTCCCTTAGTTTTTATAACCATTCATATGATTACTATGTACATGGTTGTTCTTGTCATACAAAAAATTATTTGGGGTTATATTATTCTACTTGCTTATAAGTTTTATATGATAGTGTTTTGAAGATTTTTATTTTGAAAAAGATAGTACAATAGTGAGTATTATGGGCTACCAAAATGGATTAATGTGGAATTAAGTTCATTGAATATTTTCCATCTTGCTAGCTTATATTACTAAAATAGAATTTATTTTCTAGAATGTTCTCTAAGGATGAAATTCACATTATCATCTGTAAGCTGATACATTATTTTCACCCCTTTCAGTGTAGGAGTTTTTAACTCATTTGTTCTTCCCTTATTTATTTGGTTCCCTATTTAATGGGTTATTTGTTAAAGGCTATGTACATCCTTGTTAACCCATTGAGGGTGTGAGAGTGATAGAATTGTAGTTTGAACTTTATGTAATGCTAAATCATTCTAGTTGGCATATATTTTATTGAATTCCTGATTCAAGATTGTACTTTTTGGGTAGCACAATTGGTTCCTTGTGCTTATGCCTTCAGGTTTGTATTTATATTTACATGTTAAAACTACCAATCTATGAAAGTTGGTCGGGTTATTGTATCAACTTTATTTAAGTAATTTTGGACTTGATGATGTAGTCTATGAATTGAAAATACATGTGGTAGTTGTAGTATTCATTTTGAGATTATAATCAACATCCTTATCTTAAGTATTAGGATGTAACACTACAAATGCACATTTGTGTAATTCCACCATTGAGTATGGTTATGATTTAGCTCATTAAAAACCTTGTTACCTTGTGGAGGGATACTCAAGTAGTTCGGCGAATGGAGGATATAATATACATGGATGGTATAATTATGTATATGTGTCAATATTACTCTTTTAGCCTTAGCCATTAAATTATGTAAATGAGAGGACTAATCTATTTATTTCCTCACTAGTTAATTTGGGAGTGTTGGGGATCAACCAACAAACTTGATTACTATGTGAAAGCAATAAAACACAGAATTGAACCAGAATGATAAGTAACTAGAATCAGAAAACAACAAACAATAAGAGATACAAGAAACCACCCTAAAAACTTGTATTAAACTCTTTATAAAAGGAATACAATTGAAGAAACTTCTTTTCTTCCACACCTCTCTCAGATGTACAGATCTCTTTCCTTCAAGAGTTCTCTCTCTCAATTACAATCAACTCCAACAACCTGGATTGATACACATATACAATTCTTGTACTGCTACTCTACAGTTACAATTATAATAAGCTATGAATATTTATCCCTATTATATAACTTTAGGGATTCATGAGCATAAAATCACAACCATTAGATGCACCTCCTAATCAAGGGCTCAAAACAGTCTTACTTAAGATAGAGATGTAGACTTAAGACTAACACTTAATCCTACCATGCAAACATTTTGTTCTATCCACAGAAATAACATTCTAGATGCACAGGTGATCGACAACGGTCCCTACCTGTCTGCCTGTGACCAACGTTGGCCGATCCATGATCGACACCGGCATCTTCTAGTCGACTCCTGACTGATGTCGATCTCTCCTGACCGACGCTGGTGACTATGTAATTCTTGCAACTTCTGCACTCGCTCATTTGGTGAAGCTTTTAGCTTCACACCTCAACAATCTCCCACTTGGAGATAAACAGTTGCACCAGTACCTATACATCAACATCTTCTAGCTCCTCCATCTTCAAACTCAATCATGAAGACCAACAAAAGTTGAATGAAGATTCAACTTCTCCTTTATTATCAGCTTGGTTAACATATTAGCATGGTTCTTATCTGTATGGATCTTCTCCAGCTTCAACTCACCATCCTCCAATACTTGTCTAATGAAGTGGTACCTCAGCTATATATGCTTGGTTCTTGAATGAAAGGCTAAATTCTTAGCCAAATGAATTGCACTCTGACTATCACTGTATAGTCTGCAACTCTCTTGCTCCTTTCCTAGCTCTTCCATGAACCATGTCATCTATATCATCTCTTTGCTAGCCTCTATGACTGCAATATATTCTACTTTTGTAGTTGATAAGGCATCAACCTTCTGCAACTTTGAAATCCAGCTAACCGTAATTCCACCAATAGTGAAAACATATCCTGTGGTGCTCCTTTTGACATCCAAATCACTTGCCATATCTGAATCTACATAACCATGCAGAGAAGTGTTTGACCCACCATAGCACAAATGCCTATTGCTGGTCCCTCTCAGATATCTAAGAATCCACTGAACTGCTTTCCAGTGCTCCTTCCCTAGATTGGCCATATACTTACTGACAACTCTCACTACTTGGGCAATATCTGGTCTAGTACATACCATTGCATACATTAAGCTCCCACCTATAGAAGCATATGGAACTCTACTCATGTACTCTACCTCATCATGTGAATTAGGACACTATTCTTTACTCAACTTAAAGTGTCCAGCCATAGGTGTACTTACCAATTTTACATCCTGCATATTAAACCTCTCCAACACCTTGTTCACATAATCCTCTTGAGACAAAATCAACCTGTGATTTTTCCTATCTCTCTTAATACTCATGCCAAGAATTTTCTTTGCTGCTCCTAAATCCTTCATGGCAAATGTGTGAGCTAATTTCACCTTAAGCTCAGAGATATCTTGCATGTGTGAACTTGCAACCAGCATATCATCTACATACAACAACAAGATAATATATCTACCATTATCTAATCTCTTAAAATAAACATAATGGTCAGATTGACATCTACTATAGCCATGCTTAGTCATAAACCTATCAAATTTCAAATACCATTGTCCAGGAGCTTGCTTGAGACCATACAAGCTTTTCTTCAATTTACACACTAACTTCTCCTTACCTTTGACCTCAAATCCTTCTGGCTAATCCATATATATTTCTTCATCTAAATCTCCATGAAGAAACATTGTCTTAACATCAAGCTACTCAAGATGCAAATCCTCAATAACAACTAAAGACAATACAGTCCGTATAGAAGTCATTTTAACTATAGGAGAAAAAATCTCACCAAAATCAATCCCTGGTTTTTGTGCAAATCCTTTCACTACCAACCTGGCCTTATATCTCATCTGTCCATTCTCACCTTCCTTCAATTTGTAGATCCATCTGTTCTTCAGTGTCTTCTTTCCCACTGGCAACTCAAACAAATCCCACGTTTGGTTCTCTTTTAAGGAATCAATTTCCTCATTCATGCCTAGCTCCCACTAATTTTTGGATTCCACCTATATTGCTTCATCAAAACTCTTTGGTTCTCCACCATCAGTAAGCAATAAATAGTATAATGAAGGGGAATATCAAATTGGAGGTTTACTTACCCTTTCTGACCTCCTAATGGGCATTTGAGACTCATTCACAACACGCTGTCTACCTAAATTCTCTGACAGTGACTGACCTCGGTCACTTCCAAACCTGTAACTAGCCGACGTCAGTTCCACATGACCGACATCGGTTCCTACCTGACCGACATCGGTCACTATTTGACCAACATCGGTTCCTATATTGCTGATGTCGGTTCCTGCTTGATCGACATCGGTCTCTGTGTTTTCCTGTCTGTGATAATTCTTTCTCACGAGCTCATTTTGGACTATCACCTCATCCAATTCTCTATTTCTCTACTCAAATTGATTCAGCTTCTTGAGCTGATCACTATACATCACTTTTTCATTGAAAACAACATCATGGCTCCTAATTATTTTGTTAGTTCCTATATTCCAAAACCAAAATCTGAAATTATCAGAGCCATAACCAATAAATGTGCACTTCATAGACTTAGCATCCATCTTCTTTCTATTTTCCTTATCAACATGCACAAAAGCTTCAAAACCAAAAACTTTGAGAAATGAGAGATCTACCTTTTTACCTATCCATGCCTCTTCTGGAATTCCACTATCCAAAGCTATAGAGGGTCCTATGTTAATCAGGTAAATTGCAGTATCCACAGCTTCTGCCCAAAACTCTAAGGGCAAACCAGCATGTAACCTCATACACCTTTCACACTCCATTACTATTCTATTCATCCTTTTAGCAACTCCATTTTGCTAAGGTGTCCTTGGAACCATCCTTTGCCTGTGTATTCCATGCATACAACAATACCAGTTAAACTTGTGGCTGCAGAACTCACCACCATTGTCAGATCTCAGGCACTTCAATCTCCTGCCTATTTCATTCTCAACCATAGCTTTCCAAATCTTAAAAGTATTAAAAACATCAGATTTCTTCTTTATATAATAGACCCATACCTTTCTTGTAGCATCATCTATGAAAGAGACACAGTACTATGATCCTCCAATAGAAGCAACCTAAGCCGGTCCCCACATGTCTATGTGAACAAGCTCCAATTTGTGCTTCTTCTTTGTTGACCCAGTCTTGAGAAAACTTACTCTCTTCTATTTCCCAAAAATACAGTGCTCACAAAAATCTAGATCTATGCTTTTCAAATCTGAAAGCTTACCTTTTGACTTAAGAATAGTCATTCCCTTCTCACTCATGTGGCCAAGCCTAGAGTGCCACAACTTTGCATCCACATCTAACGTAGATAATACAGAAGGAGAATTATCAGTAATACAATTACATAAATAGAGAGTACCTACTCTCTTACCTCTAGCCAATACAAGTGCACCCTTGGTCACTTTCCAAGATTTAGCTGTGAGAGTTACTGTACAACCCTCATCCCCCAACTTTCCTACAAAAATCAAATTCCTCTTCAGGCTGGGAACATGCATGACATCTCTCAACACCCATGTGTTTCCATTCTGCATTTTCAGCTGCACTTTTCCTTTGCCAACTATTTTACAAGGCTCATCATCCCCTAAATAAACTATTCCAAAATCTCCATGGACATAGTCACTAAAATATTCTCTATTTGGGGTAGCATGAAAAGAGGCACTAGAATCTAAAACCCAAGATTCTATATTATTATGCAAAGAGAATATAAGAGCATCTTGTGCAATACTTACAACTTTTACTTCTTCTTTACCTTCATGCTGATTGTCCTCTTTAGGTTTTGACCAGCATTCTTTACTTATGTTCCCTATCTTTCCACAATTCCAACATTGTGGCTTCCTGCCATTTCTGGATTTGGATCTACCTCTCATCTTTGACTTAGACCTTGATCTCCCTTTCTTGCTCTTCTCTTTTTACCTTCCCCTGCTCTCAAAACTTAAAGCATTCCCTGATGTTTTCTCTATGCTTTTCCTATAAATTTCTTCATTCAAGATTACACTAACAACATCATCTACTTTTAAAATATTTGAAGCAGATGCAGTATTACTAACTGCCATTACCAAGCTATGCCAGCTCTTAGGTAAAGAGCATAAGATTAATAGATATTTAATTTCATAATCAAAAACTATTTTGACTGAATTTAATTGATTTACAATTCCATAGAAATCATTTAGATGATTAGATATAGATCCACCT
>JARHVA010000312.1:4345000-4347500 GCA_037957365.1 Torreya grandis | reverse complement strand
TTTATATGTATCTAGATTGGGTCAAAATTAGACCAATCATTTTTAATTTGGATTTAATGACTTGCTTATATTGCCTTAATACCAAATTATATATATATATATATATATATATATATATATATATAGATATATATATATATATATATATGAACGTCTATATATTAAAATTTAATTATGGAGTTTTAATTAGTAAATTTAAATTGTTTAAGTCTTGCTTTACAAAATGGTTTTTGAAGGATGTATGGTTTTATTGTAATCTTAATACATTGCTTATGCATCCAAAGGATATTTAATTATTTAATAATTTTTGTGTCATTGTATACATATGGTATCTTGGTATGAACCTATTTAAGGTAATTAAAGCATTTAAGATCTGGTGTTAGCATCAAGTCATAACATTGGCTCTTTATAAGGCCATATTAACTTGTATTGCATGACATGAATAATTATTTATTTTCCAAGAATTTAATTGTTAAATGTAATCCATGTGAACCTTGTATTACATGGTAGCTTAAATTCCCAATCATGGATAATGAGTGTCAATATTAAAAGGATTTTATTTATTTGATTTCTATTTTAGCATGGAAGAAGGGGTCATGTATGTTTATATGGGAGAAAAACAAAACAAAACAAAACACATGAAACATTATTTTTCCCTTACCACTAGCAACACAGAATGCCTCATACAAGTGGGTTTGGAAAGAAATAGAAAGTGTACGTAAGAATATTTGTCTCCTCTTTATTGTAAATCGATATTCTGGTAGAACTTTATTTTCTTCCAACCATAGTTTTACTAGCTATCTTTTATTTTCTTTGTGTGAGGTGTTGATCCCTTGGATATTATGTAGGGTTTGGGTTGGAATTCTTGGGCCATCAATTGGGATATTGATTGATATTAAAGAGAAGGATTTGGAGAGTAAGGCAAGTTTAAGGGGAACAAAGGGTTCAAACCTACATAGCCACCACCATGGAGAGATAGTTTGGAGGAGAGGAAGGGCAGTGATGGAGTGAGGATAGGTTGGAGAGTTTACAGGGTTCTCAAGCCTACATTGTGGGAGTATATTGATGGGAAAATGAGTGAGAAAGAGGTAGAGCTAGGTTCAGGAGTGTGCCATAGAATATATTATTATTAGGATGATGCCACAAAGAGAGTCTAGATATAAATATAAACCTTGCATTCATTCATTGTAGGCATGTGAATCTCTTTCCCTATTCATATTTTATTAAATAGATTTTATTTTTACTTTTGCCAATCTATTTTGGAAACCTTGTTGGGGCATACATCCTTGGAGGTATGCCTTGCCATACCTGTATGGATCTATGCCATGGCTAGGTACAAGAGGGTTTGCATGTATGTGGTTGTATATAAAAATTATGTTATAATGCTCCATTTTTTGAGGGCTTTGGCTAGTTACATTATTTTATCTACCCTGAATGATATCTTGATTTTATTTTACCTAAATGATTACTTATTTTTAATATTCTCAAATGATTACCTAGTGTAATTTTAATAAATTTAAAGTTGAAATAATTTGGTAAATTACTTTAAATTATGCATATTGGTACATTGGAGTTTTCAACATGAAATCATGCATACCCTTTTTACATGTTGTAGAGGTAGTAGGTTTCCCCAATTTGACTTTTCCATCTTGAATAAATATTTCTCAATTCATTAGAAAACTGATAATGTATATTTCATGATTGAATATCATTCTAAGTAGTGGTTTCAATTGATGTACCTTACATTTGAATTTTGTCCCAATTATAATGAAACCATAACTATAGTTTTGAAGGTGTAGGATACTTATTTACATAAAACCCTCATGTTAAAAATTATGGTTATGCTAGCATTGGTTTCCATTTAAAGAGGAATTATAATAATCAGGATTTTTTGGTTGAGATTTGTTTACTCTTGGTATGACAAGATTTGGTTTATTTGATGAATTATAATAGCTTAACACTAATAGTTAGCATTCAATTTGATATTATTTTTGTGCATCCATAACATGATTATGTGGTTTTAATTAATGCAACACTCACCATTAGATCCGGTGTTTGTTGATCTTGTGGTCTATTTGTTGTATTATTGGTATGCATGTAAGGAAAGAAGAAAAACTAGTGTACAACCACTTGGTGGTACTAATGCATGGTAAGGCACAATTTATTTTATGAATAAAGGTTGTGATTACTTTTATTATATCCTTTTTATAATTCTTAGATTTAGATTTAAATTTTTATAAAGGATGGTTGTGAGAGGTTGCTCTTGTAATGATAAGTGGTAATATTGATATTATTTTGCCCTCATGTTTTACATTAGGCATTATTTTTCCATCGATTATGGATGGGAATGTTTAAGATTTAATATTATGCATGATGAAATTAGTTGATGTTTACTTTAGTTTTGTTATTTTACTTGGATGGATACAATTGCATGAGGGAAATTTTGAATTATTTGTAATTGTTAGACTAGTCATGATGAATGAGAATTGAAACTCTGTTG